>JAMXBB010000008.1:59140836-59243633 GCA_024138015.1 Lumnitzera littorea
TTTAATTCTGTTTATACAACTCTTTACCACTAGCTCATATAAGTGCTTTCTTATTTATCATATGTTATTATTAATGACAATTTTTTTTTTATGAATTTGCAAAAGGAGATGTTTCTTGAACTCTAAATATATAATCTTATTTATATACTTAATATGTCATAATATAGACACAATAACTTATAACATATACATATATATATATATAGATAAAATTTTCAAAGAATTGCAATACCAAATATAAATGCATCGTTTATGCACAAATAATGTTTATTGACATATGAAACAGTAGGAATGCTATTTATATGGATAAATATGATAATTATTACTATTATTATTAATATTTTTCAAATTATATTATAGAGACAACATAATTATGGGTTACGTGTGGAAAATACTATATGTATATATATATATATATATTGTACATGTATATCTTATGTAAACACTAAATACACTTCAACAAATAATACCATTATATTTATTCAAACAAATAGGTACCTAATTTTCCGAATATAATAAAAATAGTGATAATTATAAAATTATACATATATCAAAGTGTATAGATTAGCATATAGATATAATTGGTACTATTATCTAACAATAGTAACATACGTACCTTATTGAATTGTACAATCTTTCACAATTATAATTGGATGCATACGATATATGCATGCAAATAACAACGAAAAATCTTTGAACAATACATATTCACATATGTTTTATTAATAAATTATATACATGAAAAACCTATTAATATTTGTTTGTATAAACTCTTTTAAAATACTTGTTCTTCTTCTTCTTCTTTCTTTTTTTTTTCTTTTTTCAATCGTTTACATAAAAGTCTTTTGTTATCGAATACTAAATACCAAATTATGATTATATACTTCAACTCATTAATGTAGCTTTTCTAATAATCAAAGTTTTGGGGGATTCAAGATGCTCATGGACTATAAGCGTTTTATAGTTTAGCTCTGTTTACAAACGTTGAGGTGCTGCGGTTTACATTATTACCTGCTTACATCTTTAAGTTTGTAATATATATATATATATGGGCATTTGTACCGAAGTCGGGATAAAATCTTCCAAATAATTCTTCTGCATCATTTCTTCTATCCCAAGTTCAATGATACTATGTAATAATCTCACTAAAATTATTTTAGTATTCAAATATTTTTCTAAACCGCTGAAGTAATTTTTCGGGAGTTTATGGTAACTTCATCAAATGAAATTGGAGTGCAGCGAGAAAATGCGCATTAGATATATTGGGACGTAGAAAACCATGGCCTGCAACACTCAACAACATTGATAAGTTATAGCCCCCTTGGAGAGGCAAGGGAGATATTCAAGTTTGCAAGATCGCAAGCTCGGCAGCTCCAAATCTCAGGCACCCCTACTTACGTTGATGTTATTGAAGAGATTGTGGCTTCTCATTGGGTAAGGAGCAATCCTGCGAAAACTTGAAATTTACTATACCTAGGCCGGATAGTTGAGGAAGTTTTAGATTAGTATTAAAGATTTTAAGATAGATTATGGTTCCAAATTTCTAGAACCCAATTATATAGAATACAGTATGGAGTATAATTTCTTCATACTTTGTATCCACTATGGATCTTGTAAAACAAGCTATTTACAATATAGGTTTAAGTGAATTGTACCTAATTATATTTAACTCAATAAAATATAATATTTTTAATTTAAAACATGCTCAAGCTTGAAAATGTTTATAACTTCACTTATTTTGTTGTATCATGTCTTTCATCATAAGCTCTTTTATTTATTAAATATTCTACTAGATTCAGTGTAATTTATTTGAAATAAGTAAATTTAGAATTTATGATAGATAGCAACTTTGTGATAACATTCTATAATAAATTGTTATCAAGTTCATGATGTATCCCTTCATGAGAAATTGTGATTTGAAAAATATGTGATTAAATTATTTAAGATTATAAATGAGGCAATTTGTATAATATGATTTAATGTCCAAACTCAAAGTAAATTAGATTACATGTAGACTACTTGTTTGAACCATGATAGAATCCATCTAATTTAGGTTTAGTTAACGAGATTTGAATTGATAAACTAAGTAACTTTTATATGTATTTTTAACATTTCTTAATAGGTTTAGGTAACACTAGATTCTATTACATATAAAAGTTACTAGGTCCTCATAAATATTATCATTAATAACTCATATGATCTTATGGTGGTTATTGCTTATTATTCATTGCAAATATATATATATATATATAATGCTTATGAAGGGAGGCTTTTAACCTTCCCTCTCTACTATACAATTCTTAAGCTTACTAAGATTATCTATTTTACCTTTTTAATGTTCTCCAAACCATCATTTTCTCTTATCCGATGAACATTTCATAGTAACACATGAACTGTGTGAGGTGCATGCATGAGGGCATGTTATATGCACGTAATATTCATAATAAACCCACTAACACATACATTTATGATGCCTTCACTTAGGAAGAGTAATTTGCATACTATAATTCATTGCAAAAGAACCCTAATGAGTACAAAAGATGATTTCTTATTCATCATTATTAGTTGATCTCATATGGTATTACATTTATTAAACATTAACAACAAGACTAAAAAGATATGATTATAAAATTGTTATTCTCAATGTCAAATTTATATTTTAATAGTGTGTCATTTAGTTCTACTTACGTATGGTTATGAAGTGACAAGGGAAAAAAAATTTTATTTAAGGAAAAAGTACAAAAAGTCTTCAATGTTTGTCTCTTTTTCTATTTCAGTTCTTAATATTTTAAAATTTCCATTTGAGTCATAAAAGGTTGTAAAAGTTTACAAAAGAGTCCTTTTAACTGACCGCATTAAATTAGCAATTATACATTAACACATTGCAACATTCTATTTGTTGACATGCTTTATGACTAGATAATATAATATGATATTAAAAAAACTAAGTCAATAAAAAATTACATAAAAATATTAAAAAGTTATGAAAACTTATTTTAAAAATGGAAAATGAAGAAAAAATGAATAATTTGTAAAACTAAAAAAAAAAAAAACTAAGATAATATATATATGTAGTAATATTAAAGTAAATTAATACAATTAACAAAATTGTAAAAATAAAATAAAATTATAAAAAAAAGGGAATCTTGTAACCCCTTAAAATTAAGTGATAGCATTTTGGCCTCCTTAGCAAAGTAGTTTGTACAACCTATTAGTAACCTTAGGTTATAGGCAATCACTTACAGACACTAAAACCAAGGAACAAAAAGAACGAAATTAGTGAGGAACTTATTGGGTTGAAATCAAGTACCTCTTCCTCTCACTTCCCTCACCCCCTTTGCCTAAAGTAAGCCTTGACCCACTTTGTAGGTACTAACCATTCCAACCAACCTAAGGGTAAAAGATAGTTGGAACGATTTTTTTTTTCTTTTTTTTATTCAAGCTTTTATATATTTTTAATTATTTTTATTATTTTCTAAACATTTTATTGTTTTACATATTTTATTATTACATGTGGACCAATTATATAGTTCCATGTGTCATTATTAATAAAAAAAAAAACTAATGAAAGTAATAAAAGGAATTATTTGAGAAAAATCTATTAATAACTCATATGATCTAACAGTGATTATTGATTATTATCGATTGCAAATAGATATGTGTACTGCTTATGAAGGAAGGATTTTAGCTACTTTGCTATACTATCCTTGAGCTTACTAAGATTATCACCTTTCTAGTGTTCTTCAAACAATCATTCTCTTATCCAATAGTCATTCTATAGCAACACTGACTCTTTTCTATTCGTGTGAAGTGCGTAAGCACATGTTACATGTACTTAGTATTCATAATGAACTCACTAACATACATCATGACAATTTTGCCTAGTAAGGGCAATTTGTATAGGATGATATCCTTACCAAAGAACTCTAATCAATACAAAAGTTGTTTTCTTGGTCATCATTATTAGTTGATCTTATATGATTGTAGATTTATTAAACATGGACAACAAGACTAAAAGGATATCATTATATATTGTTATTATCAATGTTGAGTTTATATTTTAGCAGTATAGATTTTGTGTCATTTAATTCTACTTGGGTATGGGTATGAAGCAATAAATATGTATACATGAAAATTAAGGGAAAAGAATTTTATTTAAGGGAAAAATACAAAAAAAGTTCTCAATATTTGTCTCATTTTCCATTTCAATCCATAATGTTTTAAAATTTTCATTTGAGTCATCAATACTTGCAAAATTTTACCAATGAGTCTTTTTAATTGACACGTCAAATTATCAGTTATACATTGATATACGGTAACATTTTATTGGTCTACATTCTTAAGTAACAAATAATATAATAAAATATTAAAAAATAACTAAGGTATTAAAAATATAAAGAAATGTTAAAATAATGAAAATTTATAAAAAAAAAATAACTAAAAAATGAAGAAAAAAAATAAGATAATATATATAACAATATATATGTATTTATATGCATACATATATATTAATTAGTATTAATATTAAATTGACTTAATAAAATGTACAAAATTGTAAAGAGAGAAAGAGAGAGAGAGAGAGAGAAAAGAATTAGAATTTTATAAAAGAAGGAAATTCGACCACCGCTTGCTATAGAGTGGTCGAATTTTGACCTTCCTCACAAAGTGAGTTATGCAACCTACTGCCGAGCAAGAGTTGCTACTTAGCACTAGGGAAGGGTAATGAACCTTACAAATTCTTCAAAAAGGGGTTAAATGATTATGAGATGCTCAAAAAATACCCCGAAAAAACAAAAAGGTAGTCAACTCTAAAACTAAAAGGCTACACATAAAAGCCCTAATTTGGAACCTAAAACTCTAACATGATAACTCGAGATGTAATTCAACTCTAGATATTTGAGAACCGTAAGTTGAATACCCCCAATTCCAAAACCTTAAATCGAGAACCTTAATTAAGAAACTTTAAATCCCAAACTTTAGATCAAATTTTAAATAAAACACTCTAAATTGAAACCCTAAACTTACAACACTAATTTAAAATCCTTGAATTAAATCCCCAAGCCTGATTTAAGTGAAGGCCTTAATATACCATGAATTCCATGATCAAATACTAACAATTAGCATTAACTATTCAAAAGTACCAATCAAATCATGTTAGCTAAGTTAAGCCTTAAAGAACCTATGAAGACCCTAAATTCAATGTCTAAAACCCCAATTAAAATGAAAACTCTAAAATGCCTTTAATTCCTTAATTAAATAGTAAAGACTATTCAACAATACAAGACAATTCAAGTTAGCAATCCTAAGCCTTATATAGTCATAGTCTACATAATCAATTATCAATAAATTACCAACTGATGTCAATTAATTAAACAAAACTAAGTTGTTTGCTTAATCAATTTAATTAAGCACATAAAACTCCAATATAAACGATAAGCCTTAATCAAATATTTGAAGCCCTAACCCTAAAAACCTAAGTGTAACCCCTAAAACGCAAGAAACCCTAAAGTGACTCCAAAGCCTTAGCTTGATACTTAAAAATCTAATTAGATGTTAGAAACCTTAAATTACCTATAAACCCCTAATTAATTGATAAAACTATTTGCTAATACTAAACAATCCCACTAATTAACATTGAACCATCAATTATCTTTTTTAACAATCATAATTGATTTAAGTTACTAAAAATTACCAAATAATGGGACAAAATGAATCAACAATCATAATTAATTCAATTAAGCACATCAAAAGCCTAATTACACCCAAAATCGGCTCCATCGATGTGTATCTAGGATTAAGAACCCTAATAACTTATTAAGTGCATTAATAGATAAAGCATCTTGATTAACTATATGTTAAAAGTCATTAAGTAGAAAAGGGCTGAAATTAGTCAAAACAAATCTCAATCATCAGGATAAGATGTCCTTTTTGGAGACAAGATCTTTCCCATTTTGGTAGTCCTTACATTAGTACCCTTTTTACCAAAAAGTGGGAATTCTTTATTATCCATTTTGGTTAGCTCTTATCCCTTAATCTTCTCCTTTTTGGTCAACCACCATATGCCTAAACAGCCTCATTTCTCACTCTCATTTCTCTTGAAAATAAAGTTCAATAACCCTAAAATTGAAGTGTACGTCTAGCTTAATAATCAAGAGCGGGTGAATTGATTATTGTTAAATGTAAAAAATTTTGCAAAAAGAACTCTAAATGATCATTTAAAAACTTCAAAATCTTTAAGATGTTTATTAATGGTATTAAGCAATTTGGTAATGAAATAAATAACTAACAATAAAGTAAAAGTATAGAGAGAAGAAGATTGGGTGAAGATTTTTATAGAAGTTTTGCCTAATGCATAAATACTGTCTTCTAGCTCCACCGTTAGAGTCCAGCCATCTTTACCAATCATTTTATTATATTAAGTAGTCAAACTTTGTGATAGTATAATCACTTGGTCACAAGACCTCAAAACACTATACCCTATCTCACTAGCTTCTACTGAAGCTAAACATATGCTATAATAAACAATCTACTCTCTCAAAATCACAAAAAATCCTCACTCAAAAAGAGTCGAAAACAAATGAGGAAAAAAAAATATATAAAACTCCTCTAAGTTTTAACTCAAGTAAATAGACAATTGAAATAAGAGATTGTAGGTCCCAAAAATAATCAATAGGGGGCTAAATTGGTTATTTAGAAAATTTTAAACTTTTCACAAAACAAGACTTAAGCATGTCTCCTTAATTACATTAACAAGTATTGCGTAAAATAATATATGGAAAACAAATAAAGCACAAAATAAAGAAGAATAGAGATGAGAAGATCAAGCTCAAGAATTATAGTGCTTCAACTTTATGCCTACTATACTTTTCTAGTTCCATTGTTGGGGACCCGGTATTTGACAACGGTACCATTTCACAATGGCACCATTCCACTATCTACTTTTCATTAACTCAATCAAAAGAGAAACAAATAAAGTCTTCTACTCTATCTTACTAGGTTAGTTTTGCTTATATACAAATCTACAGAATTTTAAATCTCTCCTCTAACATAAATCCTATCTCACGAAAAATAAGATTTATGGTGACAATAAGGACTAGATACAATGATCCTCAATATGTAAGGACAAAAGTAAAATGGAATATTAAAATAGAGTGAACAGTATTGTCTCTAATTTAGTTTCTAAACTCTTCCGAGAATGAATATTATAGTAAAAAAATTACAAATCAGTGTATATAAAAAATTTGAACTGTTTTGTTTTCATATACTTTAGATACAACTTCTCTTTACTAAAATCTTAGATAAATGTTTGACACAACTTTGGGGTATCTTGAAATATCTTGTTCTAGTAGTTAAAACTTCTTGTCCCTTAGTTTATGGAAGCTAAATCACTCTTGTTGATCGATTTGAACATTGGACTCCTGTTATTATAAATGTATCATGAATCTCTATTTGTTTCCTACTTCATCTCTTGTATTCTTCAAAGAACCTTTTGAGAATTTGAATTCCATCTAGTTAAAAATACCTCCTAAAAATTAGGAGCAAATCTTGATGCTTAATAATACTTCAAATTTAAACTTCATCCTTTTAATACTTTCTTGTTAAATTTCTACATGAATGATCTTGTAATAGATTTAATATGCTCAAATAAATAATCCTTGAAAATATACATTTATCATATTATTTTTTAATTTAAAAAATTTGCAGCAAAAATAAGATTATCCTTATCTTGAACTTTCTTCACATTTACATCCTTGATTTGAGCTTATGATAAATTCCAATTTGAATTTCACGAAATCTTCAACTTATCTTGATAAAAATTTACCAAATAACTCATGAACAATCTAATAGACATCTCATAAACTGATTCCAACAAAAATCTATCTACCGTCAAAATATTCTTGTCCAAATAAACTTATCTTAAAGTAATCTAATTAATTCTCCTTAATTATCGTGGATTTATTATCCAACTTAATGGAATGTGTTGGATACATTACCCAAATGTACCTAACAAGTGAGGGCCTTTAAACAATTAAAAATCTAGTAAACCACATGAATTATACTATTCTGTAAGTTTCTGATACTATCTAATATCTCTAACTTACTCTTTAAATTTGCTTCTAATTGTTAAACTCAGACTTTAAACAAAAACTTATCTTTACTTAATGACTTGCATACTTAACACATTGATTAAATATTCTTTTTGTTATTATCAAAACAATGGTAAGAGAACTCAACAGTGATTTTTATGCTCTTATTAGGAGTTTTTTTAGTTCTTTGTTGTTCTACTTTAGTTTGATTTGGCCATGTATATATAATTTGTTGTCCAATGGTTGAAATGTATGGATTGTTGATTTTTTGATAGACATTGAGACTTATTTAAACTAATTTACCGTACAAAATCCTTTGAAAATCTTGTTAAGCTTATTGAGAAAAACTCTCATAATTTCTTAATGGATAATCAATATCTTTGAATGAATTTCTAGTAAAAAATCTCACTAATAATCTTATCTCTTTATGCTTAGATAAGCTTCAGTCAAATTGAATGACTACCTCTTTGATTTTCGATCAATTATATCTAGCTGAACAAGATATAAATCTTTGTCTTCTTATTCGAAATTATTTAAAATAGATTTGAATTTAAATTCCCTAATGATACCTTATCCAACTTAAGTGGAATGAGTCGATCATATATTACCTAAATATGTTTGACTACTGAAGTTAGGCCTTTTCTTTTCACATAAATCCAATTTAAATATCAGTAAAGAATATTATATGCATACACAGCTTGGATCAAGTTTACCCTTCTAATTAAGCCTCTATTGGTGTTTCTCAGTTATTAGTTATAATAAAGCTTCTACGACTCTTCTTTAGCTCAACTATTACTTTGAAGCTTCCATTAAAGTTTCTATAGGCATTCTAATGGTCAATCGCTTATACAAATGCCTTCTATTAAAGCTTCTACAATCTCTAATCCTTCCATTTTATTAGTTTTCAAACTTCTACTCAAGGCTTTATAGATCGATTTCCTTAAATTTAAGTCTTTTAGACCTTTTACTACAACTTCTACAATCCTATTAAAACAAATATACGTGTAAACTTAATGCACTTGTTGGCACACTTTAAGCCCTTTTATTATCATCAAAATAGAAGTAAGAGAGAACTTAATAAAAGCCATCACATCATACTCCCTTCTCTACTAAAAGCTAACAAAACCTTTACTAGTTTCACAACTTTCTTTCCACCTTAAGGAGTTAGGGTTTGGCCCAACATAATTTTAAAAGGTAAGAGCTTGTTACCTATTTTCTTCCTTAGCATTTAGAAGTTGAAGCATGTGTGTTAAGTTACCGCTTATGGATTTCTAGTAGGCTAGCTTGCATCCATAAGCCTAAACTCCCAATACATGATTTTGAAATGAAATGGAAGTAGAATTAGGTATAAACTAAGTTATAGTGTAGGAATATCCTTGAAGAAAACGAGAAAACTACCATGAACTCTTGGTTCTAGTGATGGTTGAAACTTGTAATAGGGCCACTCCATTCCATTTCAAGTTTTACTTAATGAATCTTAGTTAAATTTAGCTCAAAAAGTATTATGAAACTGATTAGAACCCATTAGGATAAGACATACTTAAACATAAGTTGAGAACCCTCATTAATCCCTTAGGGTCGAGCATAAAGGAGGTATCCAAGTTTAAAAATTTTTTATTTTTAAGTTAATGATATGATTAATTAGAGAAAATGATTATTTAGGACTTAATTGTTAAGGTTAGATACTAAACTAGAGGCCTACATGCTAAATTAGGCTTAAAACCACAATTAGGCTTTAGGAAAAAAACTCGAGCCCGCTTTAAACTTAGGACCAATGGCTATAATAATAACATTAAATCCCTAATAAAACGGCCATAAAGCCAATTAGGTGAATGAGAAAACCCAACATAAGCCCAAAACGCAAGCTTAAGCTCAAAACTAGCTAAAAAGGCCTATTTTGGTCCATAAGCATAAAGAGAATGGAATGGACCAAACTTTAAATGAGTCATTTGAAATTTAACCTTAAGACTCTTAAAATAAAGGCATAATAATGAATAGAAGTGACCGATATCAAATTTTAAGTCTAAGCCCACAATAGAGCCCAAAACCTATTAAGTCAAAACAACCCCTTTGACCAATGGACAGATATGAACAAAACCTTAAGTTATGGGTCCCAAACCTTAAATTGGAACCTACAATGTGAAAGCATATCCAAAAATACATGAAATCTATTATAAGAATGCAGAAAATAAACTATTTTTTATTGGCAAACCTTGTATAGGGGTGGTAGGAAGCGAAAATGCTAGTCTTGAATTTTATTAATAACAATAAAAAGTGTACAAAGGAGAGGGGGTATAAACCTGACCTCTCAAAATTACAAGCACCTAATAACTGTACTACTTCCCTTACAAGGCAACTTGCAGCTAGAAATAAAAGAAAGTAAAACAACAAAGGGAGTACTACTCTATATACAGTATCCAGTTTAAATAAACCTTCCACATGAGATCACAAATTAAACACATATAAGGAAAATCTTAACATTGTACAATCCTAGGGCAAGGGATCCCTTTTGCACCCTATGATAGAATTTGTTTGAACCTAACCTCTAAATGCAAATCATCCTTATAAAAGAAGTTAGCTTGTGTGTCTCTTGCATGCTTAGCAATCCAGTCAATAGTAGCATTCTTTTCCCTCCATATGTGTCTAACTTAACCCTCTATCTCATTCAAAAGCTTTTTAGCCCATGAAATATCATTCCATATGTACCACCTCGTAACTACTGATGATAGCCATCTTGATATCACCAATGAATCAATTTCAATGATAACCTAAGTGAAATTAAATTGCCTGCAAAGCTTGAGACCTTTTATGAGTGCTTTCAATTCTACATTTTCAATAGATTCATTGGTAGTTGCAAAGCCAAAACCTTAGATTAACTTCCCTTTAGAATCCCTAAGAATTCCGTCACCACTACCCTTGCTGTCATTGAGACTACCATCAACATTCAATTTAATAACATCCTTTTGGCAGGCTATTCGAAGAAAGAGAAAGAATCTTTTTCTTTCTTAGAGGTTTTGCCACAGCCTAAAATAGATCTGCATCATTTTAGATCTGGTGCAAAGCAAGGGGGTTAACCCTCCCTAAATTTGAAATATCATCTAAGATCAAATTAACAAGAACATTGGGAAGTGTTTTTTTATTTCTATACTTTCTATTGTTTCTTTCACCCTATAAATGCTAAAAACCCAAGAACAAAACAAACACTCTGATATAATTTGAAGCATTCTTAGTGCTACTCTTTCAATATTTAAGCATGACATTTATAGAAGAGATGAGAGGAAGAGGATAAATGCCAAAATAATGAGCAATACGATTCTACACATCCCTAGCATAACTACAATGAATAAAGATATGCAAAGTTGATTTCCTATCTCGATAGCAACACAAACATTGGGAGCCCAAAGATCTTCCCCATGAGCATTGAATATCATCAGAGGGAACATAAAGATGTATGACATGTTGCATGAAGAATGATATCTTAAGTGGAAGGAACTTATTCCAAATCTTATCTACCCTTGCACTTATGATACCTTAAGCATTAGATACAGAAAAGAACCATCCTCTAAAACCATCCAAAGAAGAGCATCATTTGCTTCCTAAATCACATTCAAAGATAAAATATCATCAAGAAGGCTAACAAGAAGTAGATAAGCTAGTTTACCAACATCCTAGCGATTATTACTCCATAGTTTGTTAACAAGTAAGTAAGGGGAATTCACTAAGGCTAGCTGATAAAGGGGAGCTCTGGGATACCATTGATCAAAGAAAAAATTGATTTCACCCTATCATAAACCAAAAAAAGATGTTTTTCTAGGTAAATTCGCTATACGAAAAATACACTTAAAATGAGGAAGTTATGATGAAAATATGAAACTAATATAAACTGGGGATAATAGCGAATTTAGGTAATTATTTAGGTAGTTTACACTATACTTACTAAGGTATCTGTTATCTTATTAACAGGTGAATTTGATATCAATTTCAAACACCTAAAGATCATGACAAACCATATGTGTCATGACCAGGTGAGTATTCCGATGATTGTTATACTTGGTCGTGTATGTAGATTAGTTACACCTAGTCATATTAATGCTAATAACTTGTTGCATGGGGAAGTAGGTATTGTGCATGTGTATGATTATTGTTTGGCCTAATTGCCTAAATGTTATAAGATATATGAATTGCATTAAGTGATAAACTAGTGGAATCTTCTTAATATATTAATTGTTTGTGATACTTGTTTGGTCATATAAATAAATCGAACCTAACCATATGTGACTTGGTAATGGATTGTGCATAGCATATATTTCATATTCATTAAGGACAATCGGCATCATGTGTTTAGTTCAGAGAGGCTATGTGGATCAGGATTATATTATATTTGTATGTGATTTATATATGTTTTTCACATTGTACTCTTATAGCATGATATCGCTTTAATCTTTGAGAACTAACTAGCGTCAAGAGACTCCGTCCTTTGGTTGAGATCGTATCCGTGCCTATATTCCTTAGGGGTGAGGAAGGGGCTTATAGTCACTCCTTACATCTATACCCTTGGCAATCAATATTTCACATAAGAGATGGGACAACTCTTGGGCATGTTCATTTTATGGTTTAGAGGTTGAGGTGAATGGAAACCTAAAGCTAACATGTAGATTAGATTTCCTAAACCTAAACAACGGAGAGTGATAAATCCATGCTATACATGTTTTCCAAATGATTGTAGATGTTGTTACATTCATATGCATATCTTACATTCATATGGTTGGTAAATAACTTGCTTGTCATTGCTTGAAAGATATTGGAGGATAAATATGTCACTAAGCTAGACATAGCTTATCCCCTTTTACAGGTTATAGAAAGTTAGGGTTGGGTTAGAATTCAAGAGTAAAGTGCTCCACTAAGTTGTAAAGTAGAAGGATAGGTTTAGGAAAGAAAACTATATTTATTAAAGCAAACTTTCACAATATTTAGTAACTTCTAATTTTTTTGAAATTTTACTACTCATTCTTATTGTTTGGTAAGGGTTTTCAACTCTTTACAATTTTGGTAGACTGTGGATTGTTAAATTATCTATAGTTACTTAAATTAAGATATAGATGTATGTAATAAAGATAAGTAAAATTAGAAATTTAATAATCAGAGTCTTGCAATATTTGTAAGGTAGCTTTTATACCACAAGTGCATACATGATAGGAAAATTTTAAGTAATTCTACTAGGCTTTCTTTTGGGGGTGTTATTAGGTGGGAGTAAGGGTAAGGGGTAATATGGTGGAGTTGCACAACCTCCCCCAAGTGGTGGGCAACCAATCATGGATAACCAAATGAAGAAAGAAAAAAACCTATTGGCTTGAAGTTAAGTATCTCTCTTTCTCTTTTTCTTTTTTTTTTTCTTTTTGGCAACTTAATGTAACTCGTGACCTATTTCATAAGTATTGGCTATTCTTACCACCCCAACCACCCCAAGGGCAAGGGTGGCTAGAATTATTTATTGTCTCATTTTTTGGTTTTTTTTCGCCAAATTTTTATATTTTTTTATTAATTTAATTATTTTGTAATTACATATGGACCAATCATACACTTCTACATGCCACCACTAACAAAAATGTTGAATCCCTTGAAAACATGATTTGATGACAGTAAACATTAAGCTATCTAACTAGAACTTAAAGTACTTTCAACAAATTCGAAGATTTGGTAAAGAATAATTTGAAGTTTATTAATGACTTAGAAATTTAGATAAAAGCAATAGTTACAACTTTATGAAGATTATTGATAACATAGAAGCTTTGTTAGAAGAAAAAACAACAAAGGTAGATTTATGAAGAAGTAGCCAGATTAAAACGCATAAACATACTTAGAACCTTTATACAAGAAAACATAGAATGCATTATGAGAAGTTGCTGTTACGTAGAAGCAGAGTTAATAGCAAGTTCAATGAAGTACAAAAGTTGATTATAAGATGATAGAGGACTCAGAAGCAGACTTATAAACTAATAAGTGGAACTTGAATTGTTTTATAGGCCAAAGCCTAACTTTACTAGTCAAATGTATTTAGGTAATACGTTTAATTTGTTCTACTATTTAAGAAGGATTTAATTTTGAGATTATAGTAAAGAATTAGAAGACATCAAGGAAAGGGTATTTTGATCATGTTGAAGTCTCAATTTGCGATAACTTAAATAAAGTCTAGCTAAAGATTGTTAGTCTTCAGGAATTATTTAGATTTTTAGTTTGAATTCATGGAAGATAAGGGTGAAGATATAAAGCAGTTATAAGATATTTTCCATGAAATCGTATCGTGAGGAGTTTAAGTAGATTCGAAATATTAGCACAGCACATATCCCATTCAAATTCAAATCTTTAGCAAATTTTGTAGACATATCCACTTCAATGTACAAGATATATTTAGAATTCAAGTTTATCAATAAAATAGATAAGGATCATCCAACAAGTCTTACTATAGTAGCCGTTACTCTTCAAAATTTAAAAAGATATAAGCTATGTAAGTTAAGACAGGCATTTTGGTACATTCCACAACAAGTGACCTAGAATAAATTTTATTTTATTTCAATTGTATTCAATCGAGTGTACTGATTATTTAGGATACCTTATTTATTTTTCCTTCTTGAAATTCTCAATTAAGTTATGATTGTAGTTGAAAAAGTGTTGACCACAATAGATATATAAAAGTTAGAGAGAGTTAGGAAGGAAAAGCTATATGATTGTAGCCTTAGAGGATGTAGCTTATACTCTTCAATTGTTATTATTTTTTTTAAATAGTGGAATGATCATTGTGGATGACCAGATCCCTACTAAGTGGAGCTGAAAGAGAGGACTGATGTATAACATGGAACCTTTATATATCTTCAGCCTGATATTCTCAATCCTTTCTAGTTTATTTATTGTTATTTATCTATTGTGCATAATTTAAGTAAACTTTAAGCCCTTCCAGTAAAATAGTCAAAATGAGATTCATTTATGAAAATTTTTCAAATTTATATGAGCAACTAATTCACCTCCCCCTCCCCTAATTGCTTTAAATGGACTAACAAGTGGTATCAGAGCTAATCTTTTGTACTAATTTGAGCAAAAGATCCAAATGGCTGAAAGTTTACCCTCAAAGCAAATAGCCCATGTAGGCTTTAATTTCTCTCATTAGAAATGTAGGATGGAGACTTACATTTAAGCCATTGACTATGAAGCTTAGGGTAATTGAAACAAATATGAGCTAACTTATCCCTTAATCAATGAGATGAAGAAGAAGTAAGCTTCAATCAACAAAAAAGCTAAGCATTTGTTGATTAGTATGATTTTGCCTTTTGAATTTAACCTTTTTTTTACTTATAAGATAGCTAAGGATGTGAAGGACAAGTTGCAAGAGACTTATGAAGGGACTAATACAGTGAAGCAAACCAAGATTAGCATGCTTTTGTTGGAATTTAAGCAATTCCAACATAGAGGAAAGATTAAAAGTATATTTAATTGCTTTGCTTTAATCATTAATGAATTGACTTCTCTTGAAAAAGATTTTTCTAATCAAGATCAAGTAAGGAAGATCTTAAGGATTCTATTAAGAAGTTGGGATGTAAAAAAGAGTATCATAAAAGAACCTTAAGATCTGTCAAGATTGACATTACATGAGTTAAGATGTAAATTGATATCCTATGAGTTAGACTGACTACATACAAATGCCTTGGTTAATAAAAAGAAGGCGATAGCTTTTAAAGTTAAAGCTAAAGTTGAAGACTATGCTAATGGTGAGTCAAGTGATAAAGAGGAATTCAATATGCTAGCAAGAAGGCTCAATTAAATATTAAGAAAGAAAAGTAAGAAAATTGTTGACTATAAGTCTAATTCTAATCATGCTAACTCTGATACAAGAAAGAAGTATAAGGAAACGGAGGAGAAGAAGGGAAAAGAAAAAGGAAAAGAAAGAACTCGATTGTTATAAATGCAAAAATATAGACCACATAAAGTATGAGGGTTTTAATTATTGTGGCAAATCGAAAAGTTCAAGAAGAAGGCTTTCAAGGCAACATAGAATAACCTTGATGAGTCTGAAGAAGAGAAAAATGATATTGAAGAAGAAGAAGAGTAGTCCAATTTTTGTCTTATGGCCAACTCTAAGGTACATTCCGATACTAATAGTAACTATTCTTATTATGGTGATATGTATGACAAATTGCAAAAAATTTTGGAAGTTATCTACAAAACCAAGGTGAAAATCTTAAGACTACCGGATGAAAACATAGTTTTGAAAAATTAAAAAGAGGTCTTAAGATAAATAAATATGCTTTTAGCAAATGAAAATGACATCCTAAAATATGATAAAGAGTCTTTGCATTTACACAAATAGGCATTATCATTAGAAAATTTGATTTTAAAAGAAGATATTAATAATTTAAAAGTAAAAGTAAAAGATTTTTTGAAGTCTATAAAAAACACCTTTGTGAAATTTAGTGAAAGTGATGAAAAATTAAAGATGCTTCTTGTAAGTCCAAAGACTTGATTGCTATAGATCAAGTCTTGGTTTTAAGAGAGAATCTTCATAAGGACCTACTCAAACTGTGTTTGTAAAAAATAAAGATGTTATGCAATCTAAAACCATGCAAGTTAGTAAGCTTAATATTAAAACAAAGGTAGTAGAGCAACCTATAAGCAATGTTAGAAGCAACACTAATTATCCAAGAAGGTATCCTCCTTATGATAGAAGTTATTCTATTCAACACAGATATAGGCATCCCATTTTTGTCTCTTATTGATTTATTTATTTTAGGTTAGGTTTTAAAAAAAATTGAAAAAATCTAAAAAATTTGAAAAAAAATGAAAAAAATACAAAAAAACTAAAAAATAGAAGAACTTCATTAAGGTAGCCAAGTCTTTTAGGGAATGAAGTATTTAGGAAGTGTACATAAGGCACATCGAGAAATTGAATGCCTATACCAAGCATGAAATACATGATTCAGTTAATTCGATCCTTCTAACACCTTACATGCATTCTACGATGAACAATGTGGAGTAGATGATGTGAATAGGTCAAATGAACCGTACATGGATTTTACTAAGTACAAGTATATCGATATTACAGAAGAGCAACCTGACGAAGCATTAGGTCTTATTATTGAACATGAAAAGTTTTATGATCCGTATGTAGAAAGAATGCACATGAACATAAATGTCGACGATCATAGGTAAGAGGATGTAGCTAGGGATGGTGATGACGATCATGTTGGAGTTAAAGATGACAATGGTGATGGTTGCGAGGATTTGGGAGAACCTTAGGTGAGATTAGATTTTGTAGGCAATAATGTACCAGTCCAGCTACCTTGCGAAGGTGGTCCAAGTAAGCCCTGTCATCTCACTTATGTAACAATGTCCAACAGTCATTTTGAGAACTTTCCACATATGAATGAACTAATGGATAGGCTTGTGAAAGATCCTATTCCATTTTACAACAGCCGGTATGACAATAGTGGATATGTGACATTTGAGAGAGACATTAACGGAATGTATAGCAACATCAATAGTTTTGATAACTTAAGTGTTCACATGTGTTTCGACACAATACGGTGAAGTCGATCTACATAAGGAACCGCTATGATTTCCATGTTGAGATTTGAAACCAATGATATATGCAGTCTATTGTAAGAAGAAGGAAGAGGGTTATAAGTGGAGGCTATGGGCTTATCTAAAAAAGGTAGAGGGTCTTTTTAAAATCACAATTCTTAAGGGACTACACACTTATGTGAACCCCATGATGAACCAAGACTACCCTTAGATTGACAACAACATCATGGCTAGGCTATTCATAAATAGTGTACGAAATATTCCTAATGTGAAGATACTAGATCTTGCAGGTAATATGCAAAATATGTACAGATATACAGTAAGCAACAGGAGCGTTTTCAAGGCTAAGAGGAAGGTAGTTGAGTGTTATTCGATAACAGTGAGGAGTCTTATAACGAGTTATCGAAGCTATTAAATGCAATGAAGGTAAGTAATCTAGGAATACAAGTGGATTGGGGTTGGAGTAATTCGTCCAAACCTGGTGAGTCTTAGTTTAAATGGGTTTTTTTGGACATTTAAGCCATGTGTTGAAGCCTTTAAATACTGTCGGCCTCTTGTATGTGTCAATGACACACTCTTATATGGAAAGTATGGACATAAGTTGTTAGTGGCATGTAACATGGATAGAGACAATTCAATAGTTCCATTGGCCTTTGCATTAGTTGATACTAAATTGGTAGAAACTTGGGGGTGGTTTCTATAGAAGCTTAAAGTTTATGTGGTTGGTTAGAAGGGGAAAACCTTATGTCTTATCTCCAATAGAGCATTCGGCATTGATTTTACATATAAGGAACCATCAGTAGGGTAACAACTTTCATTTACAGTTTAGAGATATTGCTTGTGACATGTTGCTAGTAACTTCAACATAGCCCACAAAAACCAATTATGTAAAAAACTTGTTTAGTTTGTAGGTGTCCAAGCACAGGAATGAAAATTCAAATGCTTCATGGAGCAGTTGGGACAGGTTAAGGAGGATGCTTCTGTATGGTTTGATAATGTGGATTTGGATAGGTGGACACTTGCATATGATAGACATTACCGTTTTTGATACATGAATTTAAATATTATCGAGAATTATAACTTCGTTTTGAAATCGATGTGTGGATCACCCGTTACTGCATTAGTCAAGAAGATATTTTACAATTGTGTTGCCTATTAGGAGGAGAGACATACGAATGTTAAAGAGGTAATGAAATCTGGCAAGATCTATACTAACTACGCTCTACATATGTATGTAATGTGGAGAGGGTGAGCAAGTGCACATAAAGTCATATCATTCAGCTTTCAAAACGGTTTATTTGAGATTTTGACTGGTAATCGAATGACGAAGACATGCTTAAAGGGAGGAGGAAGGAAACATACGGTTGACTTTAGGGGTCGTACATGCACATGACAAAAGTGGCAAATATATAAGATCCCTTGCTCTATGCATGTGTTGCTGCAATGAGTATGAGGGTAGATAATAAATTAGCAATAGGGCCATGGTATAAGTGGGCAAATGAGATAGAGCGTTATCAATCTCATTTTTACTCGCTTGGCGATAGGCCGAACAAGTTACAAGTTAGCTTCCCTTATCTCCACTCAATCATTGACCTATTACGCAAGAAAGGTAAACTTAGGCATAAGCGATATCACTTGTAGATGGATGTTAGGGAGCAGTTAGATAGAACCAGATGTAGTGCATGTGAATGAGGACATAATAGGAGGAGGTATCCAAAGATTAATAAGACTAGTAAATATTGCTTGTCCATCTAGGCATTTTGTTACAATCTATGCATAAGCATAAATAAATGCATATTATTATGTCTAGTAACCATGTTTGTTTGCTTTTGCAAGATAGATGGAGCCGTAACCTATTGATCCACACGTACTTAGTAGGTAGGCTGGCTACTGTTCATAGGATGTTTGGGAGGGTAGGGTAAATAATGACATTCTCATGTACTTCTTTTTTTTTTTTTTTTTTGATAAAAATTGTATTACTTGCTAACTTCATCTGGTGTTTGTGAAGAGGCTACCTATGCACTATGGGTACAACGCAACAAAATGTCCTTACTTAAGGAAGAGTGGGATATTCCCATACATCCTAAGGTAGAGCCTCTTGTACAGGAGGTTAGTTTCTAGGGAGTTGCGTAGCTTCCATTCATCATGTTAGATTGGCACTTGATCATGACTCTAGTGGAGAGATGGAGGCCTAAGACACATACATTCCACCTACCTACCTACCAGAGAGATGACCATTACATTATAGGATGTAGAGGTCTAGTTAAGCCTTTTGGTAGAGGGGTTTGTAATGGTAGGTTGAATCGAGACAAATTATGAGGAGAGCTAGGCTGATGTAGGAGAGAGATTGTTGGACATCAGGCCTACTTGGATGAGGGGAACTTGTATGTGTCTTACATAGTTACAGGAGCACTTTCGGGTACTTCCCGTAGGGCAGATGAGGAGACAGTTTGATAGTAAGCACGTACGTACACACTCAGCTCGATGGGGGAGGGGGGATTCATCTTTGTAGATAAGTCTTCCAATCTTATTCACTTCATACTCCTACCATTACTAGATGACTTCTCCATAGTCGGGCAGTTCAACTAGGGTGGCGCTTACTTGGCATGTTTATACCAATAGTTGTGCTATGCCTCCTCCTTTAACATACATGAGCTTAGTAGGACTGTGATCTTTCTACAAGTATGAGCTTGGGATAGATTCTTACATGTTGCCTTGCTTTGTCGGTACGATTTTATTATCGATGGGAATAAGCCATTAGCTGCTAGATGGAAGGTAGCTTGGGTTACCATTTAGCATCCCATGCATGTAGTAGATACATACCGTACAACGTTTGACTTGCACACGATGCAGTTCGTGTGATATGATAACTTTTGCTCTTTTTAGTCCTTATGCTAAACCTAAGTATTAACTGATGGGAATCAAGTTACGGAGCCCCTAACCCGCAACCAAGCTTGAGGACTAGACGGGCTAGCATGACGAATCCTTATGTTCCAATCAACCTTTGTCGAGGCCAAATACCTCCTTGTTGAGTCACCATTAATGCCATGCCGCATGACCGCCCATTATTGTGTGGTATGTCGAGTTGACGATTACTCTCTATTGTTGAGTTGATGATTACCCTCTATTACCGAGTCAACCAATTACTCGGCCTCTTCCTTACCGAAAAGCCGAGAGAGAGAGACCGGACTAACTAGGCCATCCCTGCTTAAACAAACCCATCTATCTGTACTTTTTATTCGTATCTTTTAACAACCTCACTAATGCCGCCTTGCTATGTATACAGTATCACATGTAGAATTTGTAGCACTAATGATTATTATCTTTGTATATCCATTTTTTCCCTTTGTAATATGTACATTGCCCCTTTATGAAATGTCCTTTTTGTCTTTTCCCCTTTGAGCAAGTTGCCTTAGTTTGCGAGTATAAATACCCCTATACCTGTAGTTGTAAGATCATCAAATTACCTTCAATACACTTGAGTACTTTTTTCCTTGTGTAAGCACTGCTTATTTACTCTCGACATCACTTTTATCCTTTCCCTTATGCAAGGTTAGGTAGTGAGTAACCTCATCGAACCAATTTGTATGTCATATTGAATTGTGCCATGAATCCTCGGAAGTTTCTTTGAAGTATCATATCCTCTAGAGCTGTTTGTGGATCTTTACTTACTATTTCATTCGTCATTTTTCCCCCTTTATACCTTTCCCCATTAACTCTTTTCGAGCTTTCTATAAGCTTGGACTCATCTAGCGACCGGCCTTATCTATTCTTGGTCATGGTTCGTACCATCTTAGTATCAGAGTGGAGGTTTTATGTAAGCTGTAGTTAGTTCTTCCTAAATTCTATTATACTCTATTTTGTGTATACGAAATAAAACAATTTACTGTATTCATTTAACTATTGTGTTGTTAGTTGTTCACTCTCTAAAGTGTTTATTTAAATTTGAATCTATGAGGAAAAATGACAGATCCAAGTATGAATGTTAATGCTGGTGATGACAGTGGAATCGTCCACCATGGACAACAATCTTAGGGAGCTTCTAGAAGTACTGATGAGAAACTTGATGAGGTTGCTAACCTCTTGGTAAATCTGACCCAAGTCGTTCATGCCCTGTCTTGCTGACCCACTGAGGCTGCATAAAACACTTCATAAGCTGCTCAACCTGTTAGAGGTTAAAACCCAACTTGACCAGTTCGAGGTGGAGAAGTTGGCAGACGAGTAAGGCAAAGGATAGATCTAAGAGAGCTAGATGAGGAGGAAGAAGAGTATTTTGAAGAGGAGCATGTACGAGTCCCCAGAGCATCTGATCATGTGAAGTTTCGAATTCCGAGTTTCAATGGATTTAGGAATGTTGATGAGTATTTGGATTGGGAAGAAAAGGTGGAGCGTATATTTGATTACTATCAATATGAGGATTATGAGAAAGTGAGGACCGCTGTTATTGAATTCTCCGGATATGCCACCATGTAGTGGAAGAAGAGAAGGGTACCAAGAGATTAACAATTAGCCCAAGATGAAGAAAGTGCTTAGAAACTAATTCGTGCCAGAAACTTATCTCTAAGATACATTCACTCGGCTTCAGGAGTAAGATAAGGATGTTAGACTGTTGATGAATATGTTCAAGAATTCCAAATGCTTATGATAAGATGTGAAGTGGAGGAACCACCTGCCCAAATAGTTTCAAGGTTTATCACTGGGTTAAGAGGAGACATCTGAGTCATTATGGAGCTCCAATGATTTAACACAATGGATGGAGCTGTTAGGATTGCCTAACGAGTAAAGAGGTAGAGAAGGAGCCAAGTATCGAGCCGAGCAGAAAGGTTGATGTTTAAGCTGAGCAAAAAAGTTGACCTGAAGATGTAGCGTTGACCCAAACGTATGAGAAGAAGCAAGGGTCTAGTAAGAAGACCAGTCAGATCAAGTACTGTAAGTATCAAGGGTTCGGACATATGGCTACTCAGTGCCCGAATTGAAAGACGATGGTCATCAAAGGAGACATCTCGAAGTTAGACGTAGAGAGCACGGATGAGGAACCCAAGGAGGAGGTACTGGCTGAGAATGAGAATGCCGAGAAAGAGTTGATTAAGGAAGACGTATATGTTGAGGACTTAGACCAACTACTCATGGTTGTTCGATGCATTATGAGTGTGGAACCCTCACGAGAGGAGAAATAGAGAAAGAACTTATTTCATATCACTTGTAAGGTAAATGATCATATGTGTGCCCTCATCGTGGATAGTGGGAGTTGCACTAATGTAGTGTCAACCAACTTTATTTTAAAACTGAGGTTGACGACTATTGTACACCCGAAGCTGTATAAGTTATATTGGTTGAGTTAGAAGGGAGCCTTATACATCACTCGGCAAATATTACTACCGATCACTATTGGCAATTACTTTAACTAGATTCTTTGCGATGTACTACCTATGTGCGCATCCCACGTGTTATTAGGAAGAATATGGCTATTTGATAGGAGAGTCATTTATGACGGTTATAGGAATACCTATATGCTCAAGAAGGATGATCGGAAGATCACGTTAAATCTAATGCCGTCGAGAGAAGTTCACAAATTATAGACAAAACTTGCTTACGGATCGAAGAAGGCTCTAGTGATAAGTAGAGCCAAGCTCCGAGAGGCCATTAATACTAATGAGCTGACCCTCCTGTTAGTCAGGCAACTACTAGAAATGAAGAAGCGGAATGATTTACCCCAAGAGATGAAGGAACTGTTGGATAAATATGCCAACCTATTCCCAAAATAGTTGCTAGAAGGGCTACCCCTGACTCGAGTCATAGAGAACTACATTAACCTAATACCCGACACTGTACTACTGAATAAACCAGCTTATTTCATGAATCCCGAGTAGGCTTTTGAGCTTTAACGTCAAGTTAATGAGTTGCTGGAAAGAGGATATGTAAGAGAGAGTCTCAGCTTTCGTACTATACTGTACTTGTACTTCTTGTGCTAAAGAAGGATGGAACCTGGCAGATGTGTGTTGACAGCCGAGCCATAAACAAAATCACGATCAAACATAGGTATCCGATCTCGAGGCTAGAAGACACATTGGATGAATTGAGTGGAGCTAGAGACATGTTGGATGAACTGAGTGGAGCTAGAATTTTTAGCAAGATTAATCTCAAATTTGGCTACCATTAAGTCCGAATGAGGTTGGGAGATGAGTAGAAGACTGCATTCAAGACTCGACATAGACTTTACGAGTGGATGGTCATGCCCTTTGGCTTATTGAATGCCTTAAGCACCTTCATGAGACTTATGAACCATGTATTGAGACATCTCACCAGAAAGTGTATCCTAGTATACTTCGATGACATCTTGTCTACAGTATCGACATGCCGAGTTATTGTGAACACATCAGAACAATCCTAGATATCCTTTGTGTCGAGAGACTATTCGACAATTTGAAGAAATGTTGCTTCTACTAGGAGGAAGTTCTTGGGCTATGTAGTTAGTGGAGGAGACTTGTAAGTCGATGATAAGAAGATCCGAGCAATTGTTAAATGGCTGACTCCTACTACTTATGTCGACATGTGAAGTTTTCATGGATTGGCTTCATTTTACTGAAGGTTCATTAGGAACTTTAACAACCTTGCTGCGCCATTACTAAATTAACGAAGAAAAACACCAACTTTTGATGGGGAGAAAAGGAGGAGAGGAGTTTTATTTAGATTAAGAAGAGGTTGACCTTTGCCCTGGTGTTAGTGCTACTTGACTTCGACAAAATTTTTAAGCTAGAATGAGACGTGTTAGGCATTGGAATAGGTGCTATCCTGATATAAGAAGGCCAATCAATTGCCTTCCATAGTAAGAAGCTCTGAGGACCTCAATTAAATTACTCCCTATATGACAAAGAGCTCTTGGCACTAATCTACGTACCACAAGTATGGCAACATTATCTACTACTGAGAGAATTTGTCATATATACTAACATAAGTCACTGCGATACCTCTAAAGTCAAACTAAGCTATCCAAGTGGTAGGCGAGATGGGTTGAATTCCTTAAAGGATTCAATTTTGTGATCAACTATAAGTAAGGAAAAAGCAATATAGTTGCAGATGTTCTTTCGAGGAGGCATACGCTCTTGTTAGAACTACAGACCAATCTATTTGGTTTTGTGAGTATTAAAGAACAACACTCTAAGGATCCACACTCTGGACCAATAATCTCGAGATGCGTAGATAGGAGAATAGTGGAAGAATATTATGTACAAGATGGCTACTTGTTTCGAGGAGGGAAACTATGCATGCCAACTTGTTCTTTATGGGAATTACTAATTAGGGAGGCCTATGGCGGAGGACTCTTCGAGCACTTTGGTGAGAGAAGGACCTATGAACTATTGAATGGTCAATTCTTTTGGCCGAGAATACGAAGAGATGTTCATCGAGTGGTCGAAAGTTATGCTGTGTACAAAAAGGCTAAGTGTCGAGTCAAACAATGGACAGTAATGCCCCTAATTGTTTTGATGAAGCCATAGACTGAATTAAGTATGGACTTTGTCCTCAAATTGCCGAGAACTACTTGAGGAAAAGATTTTGTAATGGTTATTGTAGATTGGTTCAGTAAGATGGCATAATTTATACCTTGCACCAAAACTAACGAAGCTTTGGCTATTGTTTCTCTTTTCTTAAAGGAGGTTGTATGGATACACGGCATGTCGATAAGTGTAGTCTTCGACAGAGACTTAAAGTTCTTGAGCCATTTCTAGAGAACCCTGTGGCGTTAGTTGGGAACTAAGTTACTCTTTAGTACCTCATGTCACCCCCAAATTGATGGCCAAATAGAGGTAGTTAACCGTATTTTAAGTTCACTGCTCTAAGCTGTAGTGGGCAAGAACTTAGCTGATTGGGACATTTGCCTACTAGTGGTCAAGTTTGCTTATAATCGAACCGTACATGACACCTCCAAGCAGACCCCTTTTGAAGTGGTCTATGGATTCAATCTTAAGTTGCCCCTTGACCATGCCCTTGTACTTGGACCCACGTAAGAGGACTTCGATACCTTAGCCAAAGCACAATTCCTTTAGTACATCTATGACAAGGTCACTCGGCACATCAAGCAGGTTGCCAGAAGAATGTATAAAAGGACCAAGGGTCGGTCGACCAAATAATTTTAGCCGAAAGACTTGGTATGGCTACACTTCAGTAAGGAATGGTTCCCGAACAAAAGGAAAAACAAATTATCTACAAGAGCGAAAAGACCTTTTAGAATCCTCTAGAAAATCTACAACAATGGCTACAGGTTGGAATTGCTTGAGGATTATGGGGTTTCTGACGCCTTCAACATTGCTGACCTCAATCCATATCACCCTGATGAAGAATTGAGCGAACACCATCCGGATTTGATCCCAAATCTAAAACAACCTAAAAGGAATGATGGGAATCAAGCCACGAAGCCCTTGACCCACAGTCGAGTTCGAAGACTAAAGGGGCTAGTATGACGAATCCTTATGTTCCAACTAACCCCTATTGAGGCCAAGTACCTCCTTGCTGAGTCACCACTAATGCCGTGCTGTATGACTGCCCATTATTGTGTGGTATCTCAAGTGGATGATTACTCTCTATTGCCGAGTCGACCAATTACTCGACCTTTTTCTTGCTAAGAAGCTGAGAGAGAGAGACCAGACTGACTAAGACATCCCTATTCGGACAAACCCATCTATTTGTACTTTTTGTTCGTATCTCCTAACGACCTCGCTAATGCCACCTCGCCACGTATACAGTATCACATCTAGAATTTATAGCACCAATGATTATTTTCCTTATATATCCATTTTTTCCCTTTGTAATATGTACATTGCCCCTTTAGGAAATGTCCTTTTTGACCTTTCCCCTTTAGACAAGTTGCCCTAGTTTAGTTTGTGAGTATAAATACCCCTATACTTGTAGTTGTAAGATCATTAAATTACCTTCAATACACTTGAATACTTTCTTCCTTGTGTAAACATTGCTTGTTTACTGTTGGCATCACTCTTATCCTTTCCCTTATGCAAGGTTAGGTGGCGAGTAACCTCATCAGACCAACTTGTGCATCATATCAAATTATGTCGTAAATCCTCGGAAGTTCCTTTAGTATGTCATATCCTCTGGAGCTGTTCATGGGTCTTTGCTTACTATTTCATTTGTCATTTTACCCGCTTCGTACCTTTCCCCATTAACCCTTTTTGAGCTTTCTACAAGCTTAAACCCATCCAGTTTTCGACTTTGTTCATTCTTGGTCATGGTTCGTATAAATTAACCCTCGTTGTCTCACAGGTTTTTTTTTTTACTTTCCTAAGGTTGTTTGGGAGCCGTATATAAAGGAATTGTTGTAGTTACTATCGCATTTCTACATTGTTGGGTGATACATTTAGACTGCCCGGGTGCTACTTATATGTTTCCACATCATTGAGTGGTGTTTCACTAACCATGTCATCTGGTAGTTTGGTGGATACTAGTACCATCCACAAGATGTGGACACCTCTAAGTAGTTACACCAACTAAACCTTTGGGATAAGATGGATGTTGACTAGATCAACATGCATGCTATATACATCTAAGCTTGGGGACAGAGGCATGGATTTTAAGTACATATCCAGGGTCCCTGTAGTGTCAATCAGAGTTACTAGTTATGGTATAGACAAATCACTTAGCATCACATTATACACCAAGGAGCTATCATTGGTTGGCTGGTAATTGCATGTGTAATTGTCCAATTGCTTCTATACTCGTACGTTCTTGTTATTATATATTCTTACACCTATATGTCTATTTATTTCAGGTGGATTCGCTTAGGATATGCAACTAGCACCTGACTATCCTACAGCATTCGATAGTATAGATGGAGCATTGTAATTCATTGAGCAACACAGTGGCTTCATCCTCTACCTACATCACAAGGGCATATAACATCTACCCTACGTGAACCATGGTAGGGAGCAGGGACCACCTGTGGATGAGGATATGTTGGCTCCTTGTGCACCACCTAAGGGCAGAGCTTGAGTTTAAGGTAGTAGGGCTTGATCCGGACATAGTTGGGGAGATTTTAATAGTGATGTGTCACCATATAGGCATCATTCCAAAGACCTTGGCTAGATTAGTGGGGGATATGGTACTTACCTAAGATTAAGAGTTGCATCCACCTCAAGAGTCGAATCCAACTTTAGGGCTGGATATAGCTCTTACATAATATCCTAATTTTAGCATCATCTTGATGTCACAACTCTACTAGCATCTCAAAAGTGGCGTTCCACCCTCACGCAGTCCTCCATGGGTGAGGGGGTCACTCAGCTACAGCTGCCCCCTTCACTCAACCCAAGCCCTCCTAAAGATCTTGATCTTAATGATCTACTGCCTTAGCCTACACTATTACGGGACAGACGGAGGCATTCACTTCTATCCTATACTGTTAGGACCTTCACTAGACATAGGCGATAGTAGATACATTTTGTCTTTTTTTTTTTTTTTTTTCTTCCCATACCATTGTATTGACATTAACATTAAGACATGACTATTTTTGTATATATACTTATTATTTGAAATGTAGTTTATCTTTCATCAAATATCACACTTTGTATCATTCTTATCTTATTACGACATTACAATTTCCCATTAAATGATTAGTTTAATCATAATTAGTGGATACGTAGGTATATTCGAGGTAATTATGTAAAATATATATATATTTTTCATTCTTTTAGGAGAAAATCATAATAAAAAATTCATTTTCATGCATTTTTGCATGGTTTCATATGTTTTTAGAAAATTCTAAAAATAAAGGCCTATTAGTTGTTTTTTTTTTTTTTTACATGGTGATTAACATCTTAATAAGTTAGCCTCCAAACTCAATATTTTTTTTTGCTAATATTTTCTGAAACCCTAATCCAATTTTTACTAATTTTATTGATTGGCGACTCTTGAACTATTTTCAAAATATTTTTTAAAACATTTTTCTTTAAAAAAATGTTTTTCCTTAATTTAATGTTGACTATTTTATATTAAGCGGGTTAGGTTCAGTACAAAATAAATTAAGGAAATCTAAAATGGGGCTTGACAACAAAAATTTCCAAACTCAACTTACAAGGTACCAAATTCATAATAGAAAGTATCAGGTAAAGGAAAGGAGTTACGCTTACCCAACTTCTTATTCATGTCCCATATGTAACAAGGTTGGTCATGTAGAAAAGTATTGCTATTATAGAAAATACAAGCTCAATAAAGAACAAGTGAAGAAAAATGATACTACAAGCTTGACTTTCCATAGACCTAAGCTCAGCTAGGTTCGTAAAGATGTTTAGACTTGATTTGATGATTGTAGGAATAAGAAGCAAAGCTGAAAGGAATTTAGTTACTAGATAGTGGGTGCACCAGGTAAATAACTGGAGATGCTTTAATGTTCACAACCTTAGAATGGAAAGAAAAAGGCTATGTTACCTTTAGTGATAGTTTGTTTTTTGTAATATTGGTAAACCCCCTTTTTGCATTAAAAATGTGTTGCTTGTGAAAGGTTTGAAACTTAATTTATTAGTATTAGTCAATTGTGTGACAAGGGTATAAAGTTATATTTGAAAAGAATCAATGTATTACTTTTGACAAGTGTTTGAAGGTTATAGGAAGGGCATTATTTATATAATTAAGCCTACCAATGTAATGATTAAGAACTGCCTACTTACTTTGTTTGATAGCACTTATCTCTAGCATAAACGTCTAGTTCATATGAAATTTTCTCAATTGGAAATACTATCTAAGCTTAATCTCATAATTTGAAGCTATACGATTATTACTTACTTATGCTTACTCGAAGAATTTTAAGTTATTTCAGATGGATGTAAAAAGTGTCTTCTTAAATTTGTACATTAAGGAAGAGGTCTATGTAGAATAACCTCCTGGATTCTAAGATTCACTTAAAGAAGATTATGTCTTTAAATTAGAAAAGGCTATATATGGTCTCAAACAAGAACATCATGCTTTGTGTGAGAGATTGAGTAACTTTCTGTTAAAGAATTTTTTTTCAAAGAGGTAAAGTTGATACTAACTTATTTCTAAAGCATTATGGTTTTAATATTTTAGCAGTTTAAATTTATGTAGATGATATAATTTTTCTCTCAACTGATGAAAAGTATTGCAAGGAATTTTCTAAGTTGACGAAAGTTGAATTTGAAATCTCTCTAGTAGAAGAACTAAAGTTCTTCCTTAAGTTACAAATCAAACAAACTGATGAAGGCATCTTTGTGCATAAAGGAAAACACTCTAAATAGATGCTTAATAAATTTGGTTTTAAACATATGAAAGGAGCTCTAACTCTTATGTCAACCTCAACTAAGTTAGATCTTGACATTTCTTACAAAAAAAGGGAATGAGAGGCTATATAGAAGCTTAATTAAATCCCTACTTTATTCGATAGCTTTAAGGCTAAATATCCTATTTAGTGTTTGTATTTATGCTAGGTTCCAAAAGTAGTTTGATAAGAACCAACTCTATAATCTAATCACCAAAGGCCGAGCTAGAGGTCTATAAGGGTTTACCAGACGTGTCTTAACTTGAGAGCCTTTAAAGGACAAAGATTCTATCAACATCTAAGGCCTCCTACACTTGACTTGACTTAAATACCAAACAATGGTCATAGTTAGGATGTTCCTCAACTTGTTTGAAGATAGGCCCATAACATCGTGATCACTGGATGACTCAACTCAACTTAATGAAGTTTTGATACCAAGCATCCAACTGATCAACCTGCTTACCCAATTGAATCTAGATTAGGTCAGCTAATCCTTCCAACACTCTTCTTTGTTCTATGTCAAGCTATGCTCCTTAAATTCTAAGCTATCCCTAGTTGCCAAGGTCTTAATTTTCCTAAGAGCAACCAAACATATTTCCTTTCTCTTTTTGTAAGAGCATCTAATCAAAAGCGGATACGTATTTGTCCAATTCGTGATCGTATGAATGTTCTTTGACAAAGCTTATTTTATTCTTTGTCATTTTTGCCCTTATGACATGCACTGGGAATCTTATTTGTATATTACTTGTATTTTACCCTTTTGTGTTTTCCTCATTTGTGTAACCTAGAGGCTAGATATATAAGCCTCCTTTCTTGTAATAGTAAACACCACTTCTTGCTTATTAAATGTACAATCCCCTTTAAGAGTAAATTCCCTTCCCTTTTTAAGCTCTTATCTATTCCCTTTAGTAAGGAATAGTGGTGAGCGCTCTAAATTGATACTTGTGCATCATATCAAGTAGAGATTAAGTTGTATAAGGCTAATAGGTGCATAATATCCTTCATGGAGCTCATGAATTTTGCTAAACCTATTCTTTATCTTTGTTTCTATTTCCCCTTCCCTTTGGTTGTGGTGTAAGCTCCATATGTCCTAACCTCGGAGACGCATTGACTTCGTTAATATCAGAGCATAGTTCCAGTTAGGGAAGTATGTGAAGTTGTAGTAAAGTTCTTGTTTGAGTTTGCTATTAGTAGATACTATGTGTTGTTTGTAATTGTTGTAGTATTAGTAAGAGGTGTATCAAAGTTGTGAGTGAGTAGTTTTAGTGTTCCTATGGTTAAAGACTAAGTTGAGATGTAGTAAAGTGGTGGTTTGGTGATTGTGAGTGCAGTTGTCCATGACTGCTCTATTGTCCTCTATTTTTGACATTAGAAATAGAGTAAGTAGTTTATTGTGTTATGAGTATAGCTAACTAGAAGTAGTGGTGAAGTACGATTGCAATATTAAAGGTTGTAGTTATTGGTTTGGGTAAGAATAGCAGTTGGAGATGGTTCTTAAAGTAGAGTTTGAAGTCTCAAAGTATGCTTTAGTTGAGATAGCAATTTGTATAAGATGAAGATGTCAGATTTAAATGTTAGAAGAACTACTAGAGATAATGATAGTGGGGCTCAAGGCCGAAGCCAATAGGGAAGTTATACCCTAAGGTCTATTGAAGATAAGATTGATTGTAGTTAGAGATGGTTCTCAAATTAGAGTTTGAAGTTTTAAAATGTATTTTAGTTGAGATAGTAATTTGTGTAAGGTGAAGATGTCAAATTTGAGTGTTAAAAGAACTACTAGAGACAATGAGAGTAGAGCTTAAGGTCGAGGCTACTGGGGAAGTTACACCTTAAGGTCTATTGAAGATAAGATTGATAGACTTACTAACTTAGTTGATAGCTTAGTTACTACCATGGGAAATAATAGGCAACAATCTAGGGGCACATAGAACCAAGGTTAAGCTAATGACCTATAAGATTGAGGTTATGGCTACAACAGCCAACCTAATCACCTAAGACAAAATGCTTGAGTTAAAGGAGTGCACAGACTTACTTATTGTAGACCTACCTTAGATGATAAGAAGTATTTTGAAGTGAAAGCACAAGAACGCTAAGCTCCTCAAGGATTTGACAATGTTAAAGTCTAAATTCCAACCTTTTTAGGCTAAGGAGATGTAGATGAATACTTATCATGGGTGGAAAAGGTTAAGAAAGTATCTGATTGTTACCAATATGTCGAGGATGTAATGGTCCATCTAGCTACCCTTAAATTCTATAGTTACGCCTCCATGTAGTGGAAAAATCTAAACGCAGCTAAAAGCCAAAATAATTGACATAGCGTATACACTTGGGAAGACATGAGGAGGTTATTGAGGGGAATGTTCAATATTGAGTCATACCTACAAGATAACTACACTAAGTTATAAGAGCTTTGTCAAGACAACTGGTCTGTTGATGAATATGTTAAGGAATTTCAGATGCTAATAATATGAGTTGATGTTGGTGAGTAGAAGCTCACACTATTTCAAGATATGTCTATGGACTTAAGTATAAACTCTATAATATAGTAGAGGTCTAAAGATTCTATACTCTAGAAGAAGCCATTAAGATCACCTGAAGAGCAGAGAAGTAGAGGCACAACTATCTATTTTGACTTAGTTCCAGTTGAGCTATTGTCTTAAGTCGACTTAATCATTTTGAGCATCAAAAGTAAGTGAAGGTAGAGGAAATACGTAAACAACTTGTTGATGGTTGAGGTAATTCGAAGGGTTGATCTGTCAACAAGCTTGTTGAGAGAAAATATGAGAAGGGTCAATCCTTTGAAAGGAAGATAAGTGAAATTAAGTGCTTCGGTTATGGATACATGGCTACTTAATGTCTTAACTAACCTGTTATGGTGATTGGTGATGAGAGGAGATAACGTAGATAGCACATATGAGAGTAAGCATGAGAAAGGAGTTGGAAAAGTTGATGTAGAGTTTGAGGAAGAGACTTATGTCTATGCTGATGAGGGGGAGGTTATGACTCTGATGTTGAAGGTAATGTTGAACTCTAAGGAAGACAAAAGAGAAAACTTATTTCATACCAAATGTACTATTAAGGGTCAGTTGCACATAATGTTGTCAAAATCGTGAGTTAGAACATAGAAACACACAAGTTTATGTTTCTACTTGCCTTCCTTAAGTCAACTTGCTCGTAAAGTCATTTGGGTTCAAAATTACTATGGCATCACCAGTTGACTCGGTAAACTCGCTAGAATCGTAAGTTTATATGCCTTTCAACTGAGTTTGTGTGTTGTAACAATTTATGCTTTGTTAAATGTCAAATGTTTTGTCTAAAGTCTAAAGCTAACCTAGCTTACTATGGAATCACGAGCTGACTCTCGCTAGAATTGTGAGTTTGTATGCCTTTCCACCGAGTTTGTGTGTTGTAACAATTTATGCTTTTTTAAATGTCAAATGTTTTGTCCAAAGTCTAAAGCTAACCTAACCTAGCTAAATGTAACCTTTTCTCACTTCCCCATTCACTTTATTTGGTCTTGGTCTTAAAAAATGTTGCTTACAGATTGGGGTTTCTCTTTCTTCTTTGTTCTTTATTCACAAGTGAAGACTCTATGCTTGTTGGCTTGTTACTGCACTGTTGTTGGCTAATCCTAATCCAAATCAAGGTGCTGTTTGCTTCTTGTGTTCCTTTATCATAAATTCAACTTACACATACATAATAGGTTATTCTTTTTCTTTTATTTTCTTTTTCTCGATTCTATATGAGTTATTATTATCTATTTTGAGTAGAAGCAGAATTTAGAAATTATGTTGGGCAAGAAATGTTTAGACATTATGAGTTATGAGGAGGATTTGTTTAAGATTTTTCAAAGGAGTCAAAGACAGAGATGGAGGAATTATTAATGGTTTATATATTATAATGAAGTTCTTATAAGATGCTTTCATGGTTTTCACCTGTAAATAAAACTTGGAACTCCCACTTTAATGAGTTTGCCCACTATAGTGATAGTAGCCAGTAGGTATTTCCAAGTCCACCAATTCATAGTCTAGGACGCTATAAATAATCTCAGTAGTTTATATTATTTTATGATGCATTGACACATCAATTTTGGGTGCATTCCCTAGCCTTTAAGCAAGGGCCTTTTGTGTTTCTCCTTTTTCTATTCCTTTTTTTTTTTCTAATTTTTTTCTTATTTGACCAACAGTCCTAAAAAAATAAGTCCCACATAAATGTATGCATATATTGCTCTAAACATAATATTGATGAATGATGATGCACCTTTTGTCATCCGCGTACATATCACACATATATATTCCACATGTTGATATCCTTGTAGTATTGGCATTAACATATTATTGTGATGAAGACAATTGTGTTTGCAAAATTAAAAACATTTTACTCTATGCTTGCTATTTTAACTATAACAACACTTAGTCCATGTCCATTGGATTGAAAAAAAGGAATTGACTTAAGTGCTATTGATATGCTTATTATTTATTAACATATTATTGTGGACATGTTGCAACTTGTGGTTTCGGAGTTGTGTAAGAAAAATAGTGAACCAATTTATGCATCTTTCAATTTGAAATTGCAAATTTAGTTTTATGGCATTTTTTTAATGAAACCTAACATGCTTTATAAGCAAACTAGGGTTAAGAAACATATAAATTGAAGTGCTTTCAAGTTTTAACTATGTGTAATTGATGTATATGTACACAAAGAGCACTTCTGTTGCAACTTGCAAATTGCAATGTTTTTTACTTTTTTGGCTTATCTAATATATTCAAGAAATTGAAACATATGATATACTTAAAGTGAGGTCTATTTGTTATATCTAAATCCAATTTTTAACTTTGTTTTATATCTCTATAGGAAATTGAATAGTAGTTGAGTTGATTATATCAAGATTTCATCTTCTAAATCATCTAAAGAGAGCTCCTATTATGTAATTGTAATAGGAGCATGGAATTGATGTTGATGATAATGGGAAAAGGGTGAAATGTAAGTACTACAATAAAATTGTCAGTAAAGGTATTTACAAATTCAAGAATCACTGGGCATGTACACATAAGGATGTAGGGGCATACACAAGTGTGTCAAGAAAATGTTAACAATTTTGGTGAAAGTAGCAGAAATATCAGAAAAGAAGAGAAAGAAAATTCATAGGATTGAAGATTCCAATGTTGATGAGGTAGAACAATTATCCTCAAAGAAAAAATAAAAGAAGTTCATGGATTTCTTTTTGAAGAAAAGCACTGGTGGAACACGGGCAACCTAAGGAACTATTGATTAGTTTATGAAGGAGGAGCTGAGAGAAGAATGTTGCCAACAAATTGCTTGGTTTTTCTACACTAGTGCTATTCCATTTAATTGTGTAAAAAATCAAGAGTTTGCAAAGATGCTTGAGGTGATTGGTCAATATGGTTGTGAGCTTAATCCTCCTTCTTACCATGAGTTAAGGGAAACATATTTGAAAAAAGAAGTTGCTCAAATAATGGAATTGCCTAAGGAATACAAAGTTGAATGGAAAAAAACTAATTGCTCTATTATGTCAAATTCATGGACTAATAGAAAAAGGTATTCCATATGCAATTTATTAGTGAATAGCTATAATGTCTTATGATTTCGAGCCAATATAATAACCCTAGGATTCGAGCCTTTAAATTTAGGGCGTCAGGCAACATTATTTGTTTTAGTTCAAAGTTTATAGTAAGGTTAGAAAAGTTAGACGAAATATCCTAGTAAAGTTAATTTCTTGAAATAAGTTATGTAAAAGGATTAATTTGATAGAAAGGTAAATTTATTGATAAAATTGATAAACTATCGAAAATGTAAAATTCAAGCTTTGAGATATAGTGAGATATTATAGATAAGCTATTTAACTTATATAAATACTAAATGAAGTTGAATTATATATAATATAGATGTATTTACATAAAATATAAATTATATGTATTAAATATGTATAATTATTAATATAAAATTATAAAATATAAGGAAAATAATGTGAAAATGGTTGTAATTATCTAAAAGTGATTTAATGANCTATATAAAAGGATTAATTTGATAAAAACATCAATTTATCGATAAAGACAATAAACTATCAGAAACGCAAAATTCGAGTTTTTAGTTATAGCGAGGTATGAGAGATAAGCTATTTAAATCATATAAATACTCAATAAAGTTGAATTATATATAATATACATTTATTTACATAGAATATAAATTACATGTATAATTATTAATATAAATTTATAAAATATAAGGAAAATAATGTGAAAATGGTTGTAATTATCTAAAAGTGATTTAATGAGTTATCAAATAATATGGTAGCTTGAGAATCACTTGGAGTGATGAGTCAACACCTAAATAACGAGAGGATAACACATGGCGCTTAGTCAACACTTAGCAAAATGGAAAAATAACATGTGGCATTTGACTTTTTGATATGCAAAAATTCTAAAACCTATAAATAGGGCCCCTAAACCTCATTTGCAATATTTTAAAAACCTAGAGACACAAGCACATAATTTTAGAAACTAGAAAAAAAATAAGAAAAAAAAAAATAAAACAAAAAATAAAGGTGAATCAAGTTTAGGGCAGTTTAATAGGCCATCAACAACTTGATGCGAAGCAATTTGGTGTCTAAAGGTTGGCCATGAGAAAGGTGGTTATGACAAGGAGTGGTGGCCAAAGGTTGTCGACTCAGGTAAACCAATTTTTTGTCCATAAGTTGTTTTATTTTCTAAAAATACCAAATTTGATTGGAAAAATCTAAAAAAAATGTTTTATGGGGTTATTTTATATCTATATTAATGTAGTAATTTTATTTTAATTAAATAGTTAGTGGAAATATAGGGGTCCTTAAGAAAATGCCTTATTTAGGTGAAAATTGAATTAATTTTTATAAATATTAGATGATATTGTTTCAAGCTCAATTTTTAGATATAATACACCTAATATATGTATTTAATTGTAGTAACAAGAATTTTTGGAAATAAGCAAATTTACTATTTATTATAATTATTTTGGATAAAATTGGTAATTTTGTTGTTTTATTGGATTAATTAGTTTATGACAAAATTAATGTATGAGCCTTATATATTCTAACTTCTCAAAGTTTATAATGATGTTTGGAGCACTTCATTTTTATGTTATAATTAAATTCACTTATTTTGCTAATTTTCCATAATTTCGAGCTAAAATCACTATTTTCGTAAAAATAGATAATAGCTAGTTTAGCGTAATAATTAATCGGGTTCTATCTATTTTGTATTTTCTTAGTGTAAACCTGTATATTAGCCTAATGTGCGAAATAGTGAAAAAAACTATTAAAGTGTTTGTTATATATTGTAAGATCGATAACTATGACATGCAATTGATATTGAGCATAACTGAAAAGTATAATTTTTAGGACTTTTAATTTAGAATTAAAACCTACTTGGGTTAATTACGAAGTTACGGTAGTAAACGGTACAGTCGGTAGTGAGAAAGGGTATTTTTAGGCTTTTGACAATATTGATTAGTCTTGATTCTTAAGACATCTTAATAATACTCAAAATAACAATTGTGACAATATAAAACTTATTGAAATTGGATAAGGAATGAATAAAATACGATCAAATGAAGTATAAAAAAACGTAGTAATGAAAGCTTATAAGAGTTCGAGTTCGACTTATACTTGACTTGAAGATTGTGTTTATATTTTTTTAGGTGTAATAAGTAAGGAAGGACCACGTAGGAAAGTTTAGGATTTTGCATTACTCTTAAGCCTAGATGAGTGGATCTAACCCATGATTGGAGTAGATATATTGATACTTATAACACTAGGTGCTATTTGATGTTGTGTTGATTAGATATGGCTATATTTTGGTTGAACTAATATGTTACTATAGTAGATGCTGATGTGGTGATTTTGATTGATGGTAATTATATCTTGGTTAGACTGCTATGCTATTATAGGGGTGTTGATTTGATGCTTATGAATTATTGCACTAACTTAGAGAGTTGAGAGATTGCTAACCCAATCTTCTAAGTGTTCACCTAAGTGAACCCTAAGCGAGATGCTAGAATCTTGCTAGGGAGAATTCGAAAACTAGAATCCCCTTAGGGAGAATTCAAAAACTAGAATCAGATAACTAGGTTAAACAAAACTTAAAGACTGATTGTGTAAAACGATATACTTAAGTAGTTAATACATATCATAGCATGGCATCAAAAGGGACCTATGGGTTAGAATTTTTAGAATGAGGCTTCCAAGTGATTAAGAAAAATCATGGCTTTATGAACTCAATTTTTGGAAGCATATAGATTCCTATTACCCGATCATCTTGACTATTTTGATAGTCTAATTTGGTAAATTACAGTATATAGTCTAATTTTGTAAAATAAAGTTGGGGGGTCCTACTCCTAGGCAGCTCCTTGTTGCCGTAAGATCCTAGAGGTTGTATCTAAATGCTTGGCTATGTTAACTAATTGGATAAGGATATGGGAAAGGCATAGGATATTGGTACCGATGCATGCTATGTACATGAGCATAGCATGCTACATTGTTAGTGCTAAATGCTTGGTTGGGCTAATGTATGTGTGAAGCTGAATTTGTTGGTTATGATTGAAATGTTTCAATAGTGATATTACCTATACTGTATTATCTGTCATCTACTCTCATTTAGCTTCAGTAGCTAAGGATATAAAATGTTTTATCCTCAAGTTAATAGTATCATAAAGGGCTTAATACTAGGGGGGATGTATATTGAAAGCATGAGTGGAAGTTAGCAACTTTTAGATGGAATTGATACTAAGTCGGGAATCTTACTATTTTGAAGATGACAAAAGAAAAGGATTGTTCATGTTTTGATGTAAATAATAGGTTGTACATATAAGTTGTAGCCAAATGTCCAACTGAACTTCGATGTAGCAACCCCATTATCATAAAAATAAAGTTTTCTTATGATCAATGAGCAAGTTGAGTTAAGTTTTTAACAAGTGTTGTTATATGATTTTTGAATAATATCCTTCTTGTAAAGTACAAAAACCTAAAGGGTACCGAAAGCTAGTTTGGTATGGCCACTCCGATGCCTAAGTCAATAAGTGACTTTAGGAGTTGACCGAAGGAGTAAATAGTTTAATATTCTTTGTAGGGTTCAATGAAGAATTGTTTTCCAAATCTTAAGTAATGTGGGAAGTTTCTTGATTTTCATTTAGAATGGTGGATTGTATCCTATCCAAAAGGTCACAACTTTTCAATTTTCCTACCTATCATAAGACTAAGTGGTAACAGTACGACAACTATCACCTTACACATGTCAATAATCCATGCTATCATCTAATCAGTGCATCATTACTATTAGAAACATATTGTGGTTATGAGGGTAAATCATTTATATTTAAGGAATTTTTCAATATTGAAAACAAATTTCATTTCATCTTCATTTGCATCCATAAGCTTTCGTTCACTTTCAACATTTCATCTTCATCTTCAAAAATCCTCAAAAAAGTTCTATGACGTTTGTTATAGTTAAGATCGGGTATGGTTCAAAAAGTAATTCATTGACTTATTCTTTCAAATTGTGAAGTAATTGAGACCAAGGCTACTTCTCCCCCCCAATCCCACCCTAAGAAAAAGGAGTGAGATGGTATGTTCCTCAAGTAGCTCAGTCGATAGTGATAGGGATCAGCCTGCGAGTATCTCCAAGCCAAGGCTAACTTACTTGATGCTGAAGCCGACTTATTCTAATTCATAGCTGAATTGTTCAAAGAAGAGGCCAAATAGCTTTTGCTGAGGCTGAGCTAATACTAGAAGATTAAGAGGAAGAAAAGGAGCCACTTAGCATCATGTCTGTTGTCTACCGAGAAGTTGAGAGACCATACAGCAAATGACTCAAGGTTAAAAATCCACTCGGCATGGCATGGGGAGACTAGCATCGACTAATTCTAGTACTCAACTATTTTGGGCTGACCTTTTAGGTGTCTTGACCAAGAACCATGAGACTTCAAGGACTCCTAGCTAAACTTGGACATCCAACAGTTAACCTCGCCCAGTTCAGATCTTAGTCTTTTTAGGATAGGTTGAATGATTGCATATCGACTCCTTTTACTAAACACATAGTTTTGTACTTTTGTGAATATTTTCTTTTATTTTAGTTATGGGCCCATTCTTTAGTGTTTATGGCCTTATACATTATTTACAATTTTGCCACTAGGGTTTTTAGGACTTATTATAAATAGCAACATTTGTAATTAGTAGACAAATCATCAGATAATGAAGAATATACATACATTTGGAACTTTCCTCTTTTGAGCAAGGTTATTCTTGAGCTCTTAGAACCAGCATTGTTGAATATTTGAGTGTTGATTAACTCTTTAATCTTTTTTATGTTCTTGTCAATCTTATCCGTAAGTCATAAATAACCTCTCATTTGAAACTTGAGTGACATTTAGTGTTCGTAAGTCATATCGAACTCTATTTTAAGCTCAACTCCTAATTTTGTTTGTGTCCTAGTGCATGATATCCATACACATTCACTATCAAAACTCGCTACATATCATCTTGGTATTAAAGCTTTGGGAAGATACACATGCTAGTGTTCTTCAAAGATTGTTTCATTATTTGAACATATGTTAGTTGTCATTTTGTAATATAGCGTATTGTTCATGTTTTTAGTAGTTGTAGTATTGTACTACTATTGAGTCAAGTAACAATACTTTCAATAATTGATTCTAGTCGTTGTGGAAGTGTTTGTCAGTCATGGTAGCTACAGAAGCCGAGTAGTAGTCATTTCTGGGTTACTTTAATTGTGTTTTGTTATAAATCGTGTTGTCTAATTTTCTTTGGAAATTACTGTACAGACAACAATGTTTTAAGATAGTGTCAATAATAGTAGTGATAGCCCTCATGGAAGTTTGAGGTAACATATTGATAACTTGGAATTTCAGATTCAGAATCTTACTGACTCTATCCAAAAGCTCACTAGTTTAGTCAGAGCTGCAGATGTAATCGCCGAGATGGAAGAAGTGAGCAAACACCTACCAGTAGAAGTGGCTCTAATGAACTTGATAGTGATGAGTGACAATTGAGAAGAGCTGTTGAGCTGAGAAGAGGAAACTAGTCAGTGCCAAGAAGAAGAAATGATAGAAGTGTTGATGTCGAGAACCCAATTATGCGAAGAAGAGAATCGGGGCCAAGAAGAAATATGGCTTAATAGAGCTCTAAGAGAAGTGGACAATCCGAGGTGAATTAACCAGCTTAGAACTCTAGGGATGAACCCTAAACACTTGGTCGAGGACTTGATAATATAAAACATAAGCTATCGACTTTCAGTAGAGGTTGCTGACTTGAAGAGTTCTTAGACTAGATTCCTTGAGTCGAGAAGTTGTTTGAATGCTACGAATGTGGCTACCGAACAAAGGTTAAGCTGGCTTCATTATCCCTTATTGAATATGTAAGCCTTTAGTGGGATAAGTTAGTAGCTAAGCGAGATGTCGAAGGAGAGGAGCTAACCAGAACTTGGAGACTTATGAAAAGATTGATGAACCAACACTTTATGCTGACATACTTCAAGAAAGAGATGCTCCATGCTTTCCAACACTTGAGGTAAGGTCGAAATACTATTGAGGAGTATTTATAAGAGTTTGAGACCTTAATGATGAGATGTGAGATTGCTGAGTCATAGGATTGCACCATTGCTAGGTTTCTAAGTGGACTTCAAGACGACATTGCTGACATAGTTGAATTGTAGCCGTTTAACTCATTGGACATGCTGATCATTCTAGCATTGAGAGTAGAAAGACAAAGGCAAAGAAGGCATCAAAGGCCGACTGACTAACCTCAACTAGTTAGCCTTGAACTTGAGAAGTATGTTGAGAGAAGGTCAGAGAAGAAGGTGAAGAAAGGTAAGTCTAGCCGACCTAATCAGGTTGAAACAAGGAAGGTAGAGAAAGAGAAAGTACCCAACACTAAGGTCGAGAAGTTAAATGCTTCAAGTGCTTAGGCTACGGGCATATTACTTCTCAATGCCAAATAAAAGGGTCATGATCTTAAAGGGGGAAGGACCCAAAGCTAAAACAAAGAGTCAGAGTGACAAGAGTTCGGGAGATAAGTTAATAGAAGAAAATGTCTATGCTGAAGATTTGCATGAACTCTTAACCATGATGAGTCGACGAGCCGACTTAAAAGCAGATCCCGAATAAAAGGAAAATTTATTTCATATTTGATGCTTGGTGAATGGGAAGACCTATTCCTTGGTTGTTGATGTAAGTAGTTGCACCAACATCATTTCGACCAAGTTAGTAGAGAAGATGAAATTGCTAACCTACCCACATCACTGACCTTATGGATTGAAGTGGTTTAATGACAAGGGTATGGTCCATGTACATAAGAAAGCTCGAATAGCATTCAAGGTTAGGCAATATGAAGACAAGATTGAATTTGACGTAGTCCCTATGAATGCAGTAAATTTACTTCTTAGCTGACCATAGGAGTATGACCGGAAAGTGATCCATGATGGCTTCCTACTTACACGATTCGACAAGATGGGAAGAGCCATTGCTTGACCCTTGTGTGTGTTGAGGAAATCCAGAGCAACTCAACACCTATGGTAAAGAGAAAAGGGAAGAGATGTCTGTTTGGCATACTGACCCATGCTAATTGTTTAGCATCGAGGACGACTTCTTTTCGACCCTATGGTAATGATAGGAATCAACCTGTGACTAACTCCAAGTCGAGGCTGACCTGCCTATAGCTAAAGTAAACCTGTTCTAATTTGTAGCTGAATTGTTCAAAGCCAAAGATGAATACCTTTTGCCAAACCGAAAAGAAGAAAAGAAGCCACTCGACATCAAGTTTGTCATCTGCCAAGAAGTCGAGAAACCACACAGCCGAGGACTTAAGGTCAAAAATCCACTCAGTATGGTACAAAGAGACTAACGTCGACTAATTTTAGTACTCGACAATTGTGCACTGACCTTTTTGGTGTCTCGACTAAGTACTGTAAGACTTTAGGGACTCTTACTTGAACCTGGACATCCAACCATCGACCCTACCCAATTTGGATCCTTCTCCTTCCAAGACAAGTCGAATGACTGCATGCGGACTCCTTCTGCTAAATGCACAGTTTTGTACTTTTGTGAATATTTTCTTTTATTTTAGTTATAGGCCCATTTTTTAGGGTTTAAGACCTTATACGTTATTTGTAATTTTGCCACTAGGGTTTTTAAGACTTGCTATAAATAGCAACATTTATAATTAGTAGATAAATCATCAAATAGTGAAGAATATACATATACTTAGAGCTTTCCTCTTTTGAGCAAGGTCATTCTTGAGCTCTTAGAGCTAACATTGCTGGATTATTGAGTGTTGATTAACTCATTAATCTTTCTTTCATTCATGTTAATCTTATCCTTAAAATTGTGGTGAACCCTTCATTTGAGTGAGTTAATGAGTCATATCAAACCTCTCATTTGAAACCCGAGTGATATTTAGTGTTTGTGAGTCGTAATATGCTCTATTTCAAGCTCAAACCTGATTATGTTTGTATCCTAGTACATGATATCCATACACATTCACCGTTAAAACCCGCTATATATCAGATAGTGTGGTAGAGTGGTGGGATAAACTTAGTGAAATTAACTCTCTTGCAGTGGATACTTATCTAAATGACAAAGAAGGAAGATTTGTGGCTAGGTACCTATATAATAATGTGATTTATTTTAGTAATTCACCAAACGAAGTGGCTAGTGTTATTGACAGAGTTCTTGTTTTGAAATATAATAAATACTAGTAAGATCTTCTTGAAACATAGAATCTTAGGGAGCTGAGAGAGGAGGAAAGGGTATGCTTTCTAAGGAAACGCATATTTCATATTATTTGAAATATCTTGACTTTGGGGCTACGCTTCTCATTTTCAGGTTTTGTCAAGTAGCTTTTCAACTATTTCCGAGTTACGCCAAGCATGTTCTCACTAAACACATATCGGCTTCATTTGGCTTTAGAAATAGTTTATGAAGAACTCAAGGTTAGGGCTATGCATCAATTATTTAGGTACTTCTTTACAATAAGGAAGCAACCTAATGGTTGGTATTTTGTAGCTACTAGGCATAGGTAGAAATTTATAGATGGATTTGAGTTTAAGATCCATAAGGGGCATGATAAGTTCGTGTCTATCATTTCAAATCAAGAATTGGATTCTTAAACCCAATTGACTAAACCTATTCATACTAAGGATATTGAATTGGTGCCAAATGATGCTGCCGTGACAAGGAAGATCCAAGAAAGGAGAAAAAATAAAATGTTTTATTGAGACATTGAGAGAATAATAAGGTGATATGAGAATGGGGAGCCAATTTTCTTCAGGAAGGAAGGTATGCTATTGAGTAATTGTCGTACCGAGTAGAGCTATAAGAGGAAAGTTGTTCTTGTGACAAAAGGGGAAGAATAGTTTCCTTTGAGCCTAACTTAGCATGGAACATGAAAGTTTTTTATTCCTCGCTTTATTGTTAATGTATCTACTTTGTATTACAGACATGGTTGCAGGCGACGTAGATCCTACCAAGTTATTGGCTTAGGGAAAGGCTAAAAAATCCAAGGTTGACAAACGAGTAGGTGCTAATGTGACTGTGATTTGGCCGATTGCTCTAAGGAAAGCTATACAAGAGAAAGTGGTAAAGATAGCAGTAACTCTAAAAAAGGCATCCCGTCCAATCGACAAGGGATAAGGGAGCAAGAAGCTTAAGGTCGCTTAGGCTGCACAAGTTGAAGTAACACCTCCAGTCGAAAGTATTCCTCTACCTGTAGATGTTGCAATAGGGCTGAAATCTCCCTTCATGAGGTTGTTGAGGGGTCGTTGCTTTAAGTGGATGTTGTGCCAAGTACTAACAAAACGAGTGGGAAGTAGCTTATTGGCCAACCTCCTTTAAAGAGATCGAAGACATTGGATGAAAGGATGAAGGAGGTGTCGAGCCTAGTTTTTTCCTCTCGATTTTTATAAATTAGTCTTTTTTAAACCGATTAATTAAGGGGAGAGGGTGTATGTGTGTGTGTGTGTGTAGGCTAAGTGCCTCAACCTACCGTAGTGGTTTAGTGGTGTTTGAGAACATGGCTGTTGCTTGGTAGTGGCGGTCCGACCATAGAGGGGTTACTAGGGTTTGATCAAGTGTTAGGTCTTGGGTTTTTTATGGTGGTGAAGCTAGTAGAGGCAATGGGTTCACTCATAAAACATCATGGAGTGGTGGTTTTAGAGTGAGAGGATGAAACTCTTAAGTTAGAGAGAGAAAGCTCAAATTTGAGCTTGTATGGAGTGCTTTTTTTATTGAGTTTCTTATTGTAAATGAACTCCCATCCTCTAAATTATACTTGTACATGGTCAATTTTAAGTGGAAACACATTAAATTGACCACAATCAAAGTTTTGTGTTAATGGGTAATTAAGTTTTTTTTTTTCCAATTTTCTAATCAATTTTGATCTCTTTAATATACGATTGTAGACAAGTTTTTGGGCTCGATGTAAACTACTCTAAGTGCTTTTTGAATTTCTGCAATCAATTGGATAAAATCTCATCAAAAAATCAACTTAACTAGGTTAAGAAGTGAAGGGATTATACGTGTACGTTGCAAATTCAATGGCTACGCATAGTGCGCCTTGCCTAGCCTGATTCTTTTTTTTTTTTTACCGCCTTTTCTCTTTTTTTTTTCTTTTTTGCTTAGCCTCGTATTTTTCTTTTCTTTTTTATTTTTTTTAAAAAGTAAATGACACTTTTGTGCTTAGATGGAATCGAACCCATGACTAGCTAAACCCATGTCAATTGTTTAAGTGCTTATCCATTAGGCCATTGGCCTGTACCTTGTTTATGTGTGTAATTAAATTTCACATATAAACAAGGTTTGCTTAAGTAAGATTTGAATCGAAGCCTAAGCCTAACGTCCTTTTCATAACTTGATTTAAATTTTAAAAAAAAAATATATTCTATTAAAATTATTATTTATCTATATTTCCTAAATTCTCCATTTTTTTTGTATTTTTCTAAATTTAGGACTCTTTATCCTATCCTAAAAATTTTTAAATATAAAAAAATAAAAAATAAATAAATAATGGGGGGACAAAAATGGAGTATCTACAAGAGGTCATGAGGAATAAAGGTCTCAACATCAATAGTGCCAAATTTGTCCCTAACACTGAGGTTGGTAAGTACATTGTTTTCTATTAGAGCCATATCCTCTGCACCAATTGAACCTTAGGTGACTAAACCAAGTCTCTGGCTTTGATGGAAGGCATCATTCTTCCTAGGGATAAGGAGATTGCGAAGAAGGACATTAATAGGGTTAGTGGCTGTAACAAGGCACATATTGCGGATAAATTGTATGATGTAAGTATCAATTGAATCCTTTTAATTGTTGCACATATTTTATTGCTAACAATCTTGTTTGTTTATAGGTCAGCAGCTATGTTTTGACAGCATTGGATGAAGTTGACAAAGAAATGAAAAAGATAGTAATAATATACAATTTTTTTTTTTTTTTTGCTAGGTGGTCTAGTGAATTCATTATCTTATATCATCAACTTATTGTAGAAAATTAAGGATGCATACAACTTCTTAAAGGCTCAAATTGTAACGGTTAAGAATGCAAGAATTAGGGCTGAGATGGAGACTAAAAAAATCAAGAGGAATTAGCTATTGAGAAATTGGAACATTCATTAGTGGCCAATGAAGTCTCAAGCCTTAAGGCTAATGTCGACAAGCAATGTAAGGAGGTTAGAGACCTGAAGGAGGAGTTTCGTAAAAACAAAAAGGAATGCTGGAGTTTAGGTCGTACACTTACCTCAATGAGTGACGAAGAGGACAGGATTAAAATGCGGATAAAAGGACTTGAGACCAATAACTCTAGATTGTAAAGCCATATTACCAAATTAGAGGAGGCAGTAAAAAAAGGGCCCTCTGTTGAAGAGACACTAAAAATCGTGACCCTAAGTTAATAGTACGAGAGATTATTTAGAAAGAAGTTATTGGAGGGGATCTAAGCGGCGAAAGGAGAAATTTTAAAGTTTCACCTTAAATACGATCTTTCATGCCTAGATTTAGCCAACATCGATGATAATGTCAATAGTGATGAAGAAGCTGACAAAGATACAGGTGCTAAGGTTCATATGCAACGTAATGATGATAGAGTTTGTGCTGAAGGTCTTAGTGATGATGAGGACCGACATTCCAAGGGGATCCCCTACGTGTACAAAGAGAAATTTACCTGTTCCAAAACCCCAAGCAACAAGAAAGAGATATGCTCCTGTAAGGTCTTATCCTTCGATCAAGGAAATGCTTTTGCACAATCGAAAGATTAGTTGTCTTGGATTGTTGTATTATTTTTTATTGTATGGACAAAGTTCAACTGAATGGTAAAACATTTCATATTGTATTAATATTATCCACATTTCTACAATGTGTAATTCAATAGAATTTGTACAACTTATTTTACGCGTTTCGTTTCCCAACATATTTTATTTCATACACCTATTTTTCTTGGCATGTTTTGTTTCACACACCTATTTTTAGTATGTTTTATTTCACACACAATATGTTGGGTGCCTTCTTAAAGGCTATCCGTTAGTTATTTGGGACGTGGATTAGTTGCTTTATTTGTGTTGCAAGATTGTCCATTAAAATAATCATGTTCCTTATTTAGCTTTTTGGCTAAATTATAAAGTTCCTTAACCATGATAGGTTTGAACTTGAAGTATTAGTTCATTCCGTGTAGTTTAAACTTAAATGATGATCCGTTGATCATAAAAAGATTAGAAAAGAAAACATGTCAGAATTGGAACTTTAAACGTAGTTGCTTTTCATATACAAGGGATGATTGTTCCATCCAACCTCTTTAGTTGATAGGCCCCCTCACCAACGACTTTCTGAACCCTAACAAGATCCTCTAAATTTACACTAAGTTTCCCTTATTTCTCTCACATGCCAGTCACCTTTAATTTCTCGCAAACTAAATCTTTAGGCTGAAAAACCTCATGTTACACCTTCTAATTATAATACATGGCCACCCTATGCTGATATGCTACAACTCTCACTCTTGCTACATCTCTTATCTCTTTAATAGTATCCAAATTAGCCATTAAACTGACTTAGTTGGTCATAGGCCAATCTGAAGGGCGTTTCCCCTATTATAGTTTTATGAATAGTCCAATATCCCTATAAAACATCCAGCAACTCATCAGCCCATCTTCCTTTAGCTTGATTAACCTTCCTCTTCAAGCTGCCTAAGATGATCTTGTTAATAGCTTCCACTTGCCCATTAGTTTGGGGGTGAGCTATAGACGTATAATTCGGGCGGATGCTATATCTCTCGGAAAATGCTTAAAAATTTTCATTGTCAAATTATGGTCCATTATCCGTGATTATCATAAATGAGACCCAAAACCATGATATAATGAAGTTAAAAACAAAGCCTCAACCTTCAGTTCGATGATCCTTGCCAATCTTTCGGTCTCTGCCCACTTTATGAAATAATCTACAACAACAATGATGAATTGTTGTTAGGCTATAAACTTCGAAAATTGTTTGTGTATGTCTAATCCCCATTGGGCAAAAGGCTAAGGACTAGTTAAGCAGCATAATTCAGTAGAAGGCATATGACTCAACACCTCATCCTTCTAGCATTATGGACAATGCTAAATAGATGTTCTCGTATCATCTTTCATTGTCGGCCAATTATAGTCGAGTCATAGGGTATAGATATATAACATTTGTGCTTTCACATTGTTGCTGCATACACCGCCATGTAGTCTGAATAAAACTAGTCATAAATCTTTCGAGGGAAGGCATTGAAGATAAGGTTGGGAGATACTGCATTTATACAGCCGATTATCTATCGGTGTGTAATTTACGGCTTAATAAGTCAATCTTTAAGCCTCTTTCCTATCATCAAGGAAGGCACCATCCTTTAGATAAGCTATAATTGGATCCATCTAAGACTTCTCTTTCAAGTAAGGGGCTAGTTTATAGCTTTATGGAACAATTGGTGAACTCTTGTGTAGGAGGAACTCGACAAAAAGTTTGTCACTTAAATCGAGAAATGCCATACTGGCTAACTTTGATAGCTTGTTAGCGGCAATGTCCTTACTTAGTATTTTGTAAATTGAAAATGACTGAAATTCTTCCACGAGCGCTCATACTATCAATAAGTACTTGCTCATTTCTTCTTCCTTCGCTACATAACTTCCTTTGACTTAGTTCACAACAACTTATGAATTGGAGAAAACTTCAACTTTTTCAGCATCGACTTCCTTTGCCAATATGAGTCCTGTAATTAGGGCTTCATACTCTCCTTCATTATTGTTGGTTGGAAATTTGAATTTTAGGCTATAATTAACCTTGATATTGTAGGGTCCTTGTAACATAAGACCTACACCACTTCCACCTCTAGTTGAAGAACCATCAACATAGAGACTTTATATCGACTTCTTGGCAATTTCCATGCTATATTCTTCACTCGTGAACTTAGCTAGAAAATCCGCTAGCACTTAAGCTTTTAATATTGTTTTGGGTTTGTCTTGTATGCCATAGGTACTTAGCTCTAAGGTATATTTCAACATTCTTCGTGAAGAATTTGGCTATTGCAATGCCTACTGTAAAGTTTGGTCATAAGGACTACAATTTAGTAAGCCTCAAGGTATGATTTCAATTTCCTTACTAAGAGAACTACTGCTAACACAAATTTCTTAATTTTGGTGTATTGATGTTTTGGTCCTTACAAGACATGACTCATGTAATAAATTGGCCAATGCTCCTTGTCGTCGATTTGGACCAACACAAAGGAAAGTGCTCGGCTACTGATTGATAAGTATAAATATAAGTTCTCTCCTAGAATCGATGTTGAGAGTATTGGTGGTGACATGAGAAATTCTTTAAGCTCATTGAATGCTCTTTCGCACTCATCTGTCCACTTGAAATCTTTTGAATTATTTAAAATTTGAAAGAATTCTGCACAGCTATTTGTACTTCTCAACACGAACTTGTTAAGGGTAGCTATTTGTCCAGTTATCTCTTGAACTTCCTTGATAGTACGAGGAGACTTTATGTTTCTAATCGCATCAATCTTCCTTAGATTCGTTTCAATACTGTGCTAAGTGACCATGTAGCCTAAAAACTTTCCCAAAGTAGCACTAAAGATGCACTTCTATAGATTTAATTTCATATTGTATCTCTTTAAAGTACTGAATGTCTCCTCAAGATCAGTGAGACACCAATCCTCTGTCATGCTTTTTACAATCATATCATCGACATACACTTAGGCATTTTGATGTATTTGTGGCTTGAACATCATAGTTACAAGCTGCTAATAAGTTGCTCTGGTGTTTTTTAGCCCTAAGGGCTTCACCGTATAACAATATGTTCCAAAGTTAGTGATGAATGATGTACGAACTTCATCTTCCTCATCCATTTGAATTTGGTTGTAGTCGAAAAAAGTATCTATGAAAGAGAGTAAAGCATGCTCGGCAGTTGAATCAACCATTTGATCCATTCTCAGTAGAGGAAAGCAATCTTTAGAACAAGCCTTATTTAGATCCGTGAAATCTATGTACATGCGCCACTTACCGTTAGACTTCTTAACTAATACACAGTTGGCTAGCTAAGTTGAAAAAAGCTCTTCCCGAATAAATCCTACCTTCAAGAGTTTCTAGACTTCTTCTTCAATGGCTGTTTACCTCTCAAGGGTAAAATGTCTTTTCCTCTATTGAATCACCTTCGAATTTAGATCGATTTGACGTTTTTGTACCATAATATCTCTAGGGATATTCGGCATGTTTGAGGTGGATCATGCAAATACGTTAGCATTATCTTGCAAAAAATTGATTAAACTTTGACAGATATTTGCTAATAAGGGTTTCCCTATCTTGGTCGTCATTTTAAGATTGCCTCTTAGTGAAATTTCCTTTATTTCATCTTCGACATCATCTATGCCAACTGACTTTCCTTTTAAGCAAGTTTTGACTTGAAAAATTTCTTCTCGCCTTAATTGCCTTATATATAATGACCTTGCCAATTGTTGATCTCCTTTATACACCCTAACCCTAGTAGGAGGAGGAAATTTAGCCTTAAGGTAGGTAGTAGAAGGAATGATGCTGAATAAATGCTGACATGGCCATCCTATGATCATATTATATGGGGACCAACATTTGACAATAAGGAAGTCCACTTTATCCTTCGTGAGATGAACATCATCTCCAATCTAGATTGGTAGAAAAATTACTCTAGTCACCTGAATGGGTTGATTATCGAAGGCATACAAATCATAGTTGTAGGATCTCAACTATGCCTTGATCTTTGGTCTCATCTAATCAAAAGCATACTGAAAAATAATGTTTGCTAAACTTCTAATGTCAGCGAGAATTTTCTTGACCTCAAAGTTAGTGATCCTCATGCTAATGACAAAGGCATCATCATGGGGCCTTTGAATGCCTTCGAAATCTTCTTCTATGAAGGAAATGGTATTGTCGATTTTAACCTTCTTGCCCTAGATATTACAAACATAATTAATGGTGTTAGTTAAACTTGAAAAGCTTAATCGGCCTATAGTGGAAGGTCCTTCGACAATAGTGTTAATTATATCATTGGGTGCTTTACTAGTGCTTCCATCCCTTGCATCTTTCCTGGTAAGAGTTGGTTGAGTAAAATTCTCCTGGTCTTCTTGCTCCTTTGAGATGGTTACTCAATATTCTCTGCATCATGAGCGAGGAACTTACATAAGTGCCCTCATTGAATTGCATTCTTAAGTTGGATGCATTTGTCAATGTTATGGCCTTTGTTACGATGAAAATCTCAATATTTGTTGAAATTTCGCTTTGATGGGTTTCCTCTCGTCCTTTCTAGCCATTACAACACACCTCTCTATCCCGTACCTCCATTAATATGTCTAAAATTGGATGATTGACTGGTGTATAGATTGAATATGTTAGGATTCATGGCCTCTTTTTCTTGGTGTTAAGACATTGGTCATTGTCCATTTCGACTCAATCTTTTGCACTTCTCCTCTTATCGCCTTTCCTATCTCCTCTATTTTGATATGCTTCTTGGCGAGCCTTAATATTGTCTTCTTGTCAAATGTAAGACGAGGCTTTGGCTTTTAACTCGACAAAAGTTCTTGGCTTATTTTTGGCAAGAGACTTGAAAAAGTCTCTATGGGGTTTGACATCGTCAATAACAGCATTGAGAGCTATACTCATGTCCAGTTTTGGAATTTAGACCATCTTAACCATGAACCTGGCCATATAATCTTTGATAGACTCATATGATCTCTGCTTTATTGTGTTAAGGATAGAAGAATCCTTGACGAGAAGCCTACTTGTAAGGAAGTGTTGAAAAGCACTTCTACCAACTCTTCAAAACATAAGATTGTGTTTAGTTTCAAGTGTTTGAACCACGTGCTCACCGCATTCCTCAACATTGAGGGAAAAGCTTGGTAAGCCATGGCATCACTTAGGCCATGCAACTTGGCCAATATACGATAGTACTTAAGGTGATCTTTAGGATCTGTGGTTCCATCATAAGTTTCAAATTACAGTAACTTAATGTGTTGTGGTATTACCTCATTTAGGATTTCTGGGATAAAAGGGCTCTTCTTAATTTGAAATTGTTTATATGTCATAGTAGGGGTACTAACATGAGAGGGTTTAGTATGGTGCACCTGCTACGGTTGTTTCCCCATATCATTTTTCTTAAGCGTAGGGGTTGAAGGTCCCATTATAACTTCGGCTTGCTTTCTTGGTAATTCGGGAGAATAAATTGAGTCATCACTGGTCTTGGCATAGTGACTACTGTGTTCTTTGTCTTGATTTGGATGGACATTACCATGGAGGAGATTAAGGATCTCTTCATGTTTTTTGCTCAACTCTTAGTTTTCTTTAGCCAAGTTGAGGCAAAGTTGCTCTAGCTTAGCCAAATGTTAGTTGTCAAGTGTGCCTACTTCCCCCCTCAAAGTGATGAGATGAAGTATTGGCACCTACACTCTTAGTCAAACTAGTTCTTACCATATGGGTATGTAAGAAAAAACAAACAGCGCCAAATGTTAGTATACGATTTTTGAATAATTTCCTTCCTATGAAGTACAAAAAACTAAAAGGTACCAAGGGCCAGTCCGATGCCTAAGTTAGTAAGTGAGTTTAGGAGAAAATAAAGTGAGTGATTATGGGTTGTCAGATAGATCTTACAGTGCTTGTTATCTGTATTTATAGGCGCATGTTGGATGTTGGAAATAGCAATTAATCACATGATTATTGGGACACCTAGAGACCTCACAATCAAGTACATTCCTGAAATGTAAGAGTAATGGGCGGTTATGTAATGGAACTATGCTAGGGGATAACTATTTTTGCTACTTAAATTCAAACTAGATATGGCCGTCTTGGTTGGCACCTATTGAGATGTGAATTATGCGACTTCTCATTAGTCAAGTGGACAAGTGAATGTAACGGATGAAATCTGACTATTAACAATACGTATTCTTGTATGATGGTGCATCTTGTACTGTATTGAGATGTGACAATAGCCCTAAAGAAGTGGTGTTCTTGTGGTCTACTGATTCTTCTGATATTTCTATGATAGTTGACAAAGTTTTTGATATGTTGGATGATATTGTGGAGAAGGTTGGAGTGAAGAATGTTGCACAAGTGATCATTGATAATGTTGCAAATTATAAAGCAGTAGGAGAAAGATTAATGGAGAAATGAAAAGGTTTGTATTGTACACCTTATGCAGCACATTGCATTGATATGATTTTAAAGGATTTTAAGAAGTAATTGAAGATATATCATGGAACAATTGCAAAGGGGAGGAGAATTACTACATATATTTACTCCAAGACCATACCTATCTCAATATTGAGGAATTACACAAAATGGAGAGACTTAATCAAGCTTAGTGCAACTCACTTTGTCATTTCTTATTTGACTTTAGGTTGCCTTAGTGAGTTAAAGGGTGCATTAATGACTATTTTTACTTTAAGTCACTAGAAATCTTGTAAATTTTCAAGCACACAAGATGGAAAGCGAATTTAATAGCTTGTCTTGGATAGTAGGTTTTGGAAGAATGTTATTACTTGCCCCAAAGCTGCATTTCCTCTTATTAAGGTGCTTAGATTAGTGGATTTGCATGAACAACCAGCCATGTGCTTCATTTATCTAAAAATGGATCATGCCAAAGAGAAGGTTAAAGTAAATTTCAATAATGTAAAGAGAAGGTAATATCTGTTCTTAACTCATTAACTATATGTTTTTATTTTTTCCTAATGTTCATTTTAGAGTTCAATTTGCTAAAAGTCTCATTATCATTTTTTGTAATTATGAACTTATATTGAAAATTATTGACAAGAGAAGGGACCTTCAATTGCATAGACCATTACATGCTACAACCTACCATTTACGCCCTCATTACCATTATAGTATTGATTTTAAAGTTGATGCTAAAGTTAAAATGGGACTATATAGTTATGTAGAGCGTATCATCCAATTGAAAGGTACAAGATCAATATATAACTTGAATAATTTAAGGATGCTAAAGGATTATTTGGTATTGAAGCCACAAAGTTAGTAAGAGACAAAAAAGCTTTAGCAAAATGGTAGGATTCGTATGGAGATGAATGCTTAAAACTACAGAAGTTTGCTATTTGTGTATTAAGCTTGGCTTGTAGTTCTTCTAGTTGTAAGTGTAATTAGAGTGCATTTGAAATGGTATGATGCAAATAATTCTTTTATTTGTCTTTAGTTACATACACTAAAGATATATTAATCTTATATACAACCTTTTTAAATTTTATGTTCATACGAAAAAGAGGAATAAGTTGCACCAAAAAAAAAAAAAAAAAACAGATGAACGATTTAGTGTTTGTAATGTACAACTTGAAACTGAGAGATAGGAAAAACAGGAAAATTGATGCCATTATTAGCTTTGTAGTTGAAGATCTCTCATTAGATGATGATTGGATAGTTAAGGAAGAAGGTTTGGTTCATTCATCGAATGTGGATTGGTTAGAGATCCTTTTAAGTCCAAGAGGTAAGGAAAAAGACAAAGATGATGATGTTAAGGAAATTGGTGATTATGTGAATTTGGAGAGTCATGGAATTAAGACTCTGGATGATTCAGAGATTCATGATATTGATGCTAATGCTACTAAAGATGAAGTAAGGGCGGGTACTTCAAGAGATTTAGAATTAGAAGATATAGAAATCAACGGTAATAGCACCAATAATGATGTTGACATTGATATGAAGATGATGATGATGATGATGGTGATGGTGATGTAAGAGATGGTGGTGACGGATTTGATGACAATAGGGTAACTAATAATTCTTTATACTATGGTTGATTTATTTCCTCTTGATTGGAAGTTGTTGTTATAGTAATTTAGTTAGCACATTTTGAGAAAAGTGTATGGCTTTAAGATATCATATGAATGTCTACATTTATCTCTTATATGGTTTTTCTATTCATTTATATATTCGTAAAACTTATTTACTTCATCATATATTCATATAGTGACATTACTGGCTACATTCAATGATTTAAGCGAAAGATGGAATTGGGTTTTAGAGAAATTGACTTATGGCTATAATCTATGTTGAATTTTTTTTTAACTTCAATTATCTATTTTAGGTTCTTTTATAATTATTATAAGCAAATTTTCAATTTTTGAAAGTTATTTTATAGATATTGTAGAAACTTACGTTTTTATGTTTTGATTCTATGGTCTTAGTGATTCTACATAGAATCGCTAGTTTAACAACCTTAGTTGTGCACCATTATTGTGGATAGAGGATGTTGCACAAATGTTGTTACTTAGATGTTAGTATAGAAGTTGGGTTTGCTAATCTCCAAGCATCCCCGACTTTATAAGCTACATTGATTGCATGATAAGGGTGCTCTACACATCATCAAGAAAGTAATTGTACTATTCTTTATTAGGAACATATGTCGAGATGAGGTGATCTATGATGTTATCCCTATGGATGCTTCACACTTATTACTCAGAAGACTATGGTTATTTAACTAATGTATCATCCATAATGGATACAATAATACATAAGGTCAATGTCATGGTTTAAACCTCAACTTTACTACTTTTTGCAATTATACATTTGAAGTTTCAACATATCTAATCATATACCCAATTAAAGATTTAGCTGTCACGATCTACACCTTAATTAATTCCAATTAATACTGTTAGTCCAATTAGCCACGATTAGCTAGTGGCATGGTTGCCTATAGCCTTAGAGAGCTTACCCAACCACCTATAGGTAGCCACTAACCATTCCTTATGAAACTATGAGTCATGACCTACTTAAAAAATGTAGGTTCCATGACTTAGTAGCAGCCATCTACAATAATGCTATAAATTGAGGTGTAAACCATTTTAACTAGTCTAGTCATGATCCACTTGTTAGATTGTATTGATTAGACTAGTGGTATAAATTAGAGCTAATTGAGGTATAGACTGTGACAACTAAATCTTCAATTAGGTATATAATTAAACAAGTTGAAACTTTAATATATAATTGCAAAAAGTAGCAAAGTTGAGGTGTAAATCACGACATTGCCCTATAATACATATGCCTTTACCAAAGATGGCAAGAAGATTATGTTATAGCCAATGACTCCCGGTTAACTAAATGAAACTCATAGCCATCTCACCTGAGTAACCAAGAAAAAGGCTTTAATATTATCGTACAAAGAATTACTAGTTGTTAAGAAGGCCAAGGGGCCTATGTTTCTGTTAATCCATAGATTGTTGGAACTTTGAGAACTAGGCAATATGCCAAATGAAGTCTGGAGGTTAATTTAAGATTTTTTCGACCTGTTCCTTAAGGAACTACATAAGGGGATGCCTCCAATTTGAGGAATCGAACACTGTATTGATTTATTGCCCAGCATAACCTTATTGAACTAACTTGTGTACAGGATGAACTTGAAACAGGCTGTTAAGTTGAAGAGAAAAGTGGATGAGCTCATTGAGCATAGTTACGTAAGAGAGAATATGAGCCCATGTACCATGCCCACTCTGCTCATGCCCATGGTTCATAGCACATGTATACTGATAGCTGAGCTATTAAATGCATTATTGTGAAGTATAAGTACCCTATATCAAGGCTTAACAACATGTTGGATAAGGTTCATGGTGCCAGAATATTTTCTAGTTAACCTGAGGAATGGCTATCACTAGATCTGTATAAGGCCTAAAGATGAGTGGAAGACTATATTTAAAACATTAAATGGCTTTTACAAGTAGTTAGTCATGCCTTTTAGATTAACCAATGCATTGAGAACATTTATGAGGCTAATGAACCATGCGATGTGCCTTTGATCAAAAGATGGATGGTGTTGTACTTTGATGATATGATGTGCATAGTGCTAATCTAGAAAATCACATTGAGCATCTCCAAGTTTTTTTGACAGACTTCATGTTGAGAAATTGTTCGAAAATTTAAAGAAGTATACCTATTGCTAACATGAAGTTATCTTCTTGGGATATATAGTGTCAATGATGGAATCCGAGTCCACGAGAAAAACATCTAAGGTGTCTTGGAGTGGTCAACTCCAACTAATACTACTAAGGCTAGAAGTTTCCATAGACTTCTTTCTATAAGTGGTTCATTAAAGACTTCAATACTATAGTGACCCCCCTAATCGAGATGATGAAGAAGGGTGATGGATTCCAATGGATCGAGTGAGTTGAAAGAAGCTTCTAAGAGATAAAGGAGAAGCTAACAACTAACCCAGTCCTAGCCTTACCTAATTTTGAGAAGCCATTTGAGCTAAAGTGTGATGGTTCAAGTGTTGGTATTGGAGCAATTCTAATGAAAGAACGCTAACTAATTCCTTATCATTGTGAGAAGCTCAATGGTGCTTGTCGAGCCTAAAATTTCAGGTTTTTTTTTTATTATTTTCCTTAACTTCATTTATATTAAACCCTAATATCCATTTAATACAAACCATCTACAAAGAATTAAGAAAAATAGGTTTTCTTTAAATTTGAAAAGAAATTGGAGTCACCACTTGACTAAGGTCGGGAAAAGGGTTAAATTAAAACCAATTGGGTGAATTGGTTTAAACCTAGCCATTGAGCCACGTGAAAACCAATTTTGAAAATGGTTTTTTTTTTTTTCTAAACCAAAGATTTGGATCTGAGGGCCAACTTATTAAATCCTAACGGGTACTACTTTTAATTGTCCTAATTCAGCTTTGTAATTCAAAATACCCATTCAAACAACAATCTTATAATCACAAATAAAGAAAATTAAATGTATTTTTAAAGAAAAATTACAAAGGGAAAATAAAAAATTTCCCTATTTTAAGTTGCCTTGTAGGTGCCTATATACCTTTTAGTAAGGATTAGACTTTTTGTAGTTTTCTTTTTTTTATACAACTTTACTTTGTTGATTTCTTTTATTTTTCGAAAAATGGTTAGATATACATTTATTAACAATTTTATTTTATTTAAGGAAAATACCTAAAAGAAAAGGGTCTCAAATTTTGAATAATTTATTTAAAAAAGTTCTAAAGAAAAAAAAAAGTTTATTGTATTTTTATTTAGAAAAATTATTTTTCTAGGTGACAAAATTTATTAATTTTATTTTTTAAACAATGACTTTTCCACATAAATAAACTTTTTAAGCTAATAATTTCTTTTCCTTTTTCTTTTTTTTTTATTATTTTTATTTTTTATAAGTAACTAGATGAACAAATACATAAGTAAATAAATAAATAAATGGAAAAAAAAAGAGAAAAAAGTAGAAAAACTGAACCTGGATGCAGCAACGAGGTAAGGATACACATACCAATCAATGAATCCAGATGTGAATCTGGATAAGGTTCATCTAAGGCTTAAATTTGGTTTAGTAAAGAAGGAAAGTTCTAACAACCAGGAGAGGTGATTCCAATCGAGTTGGGCAGCAAAACGAGTGGGGGGAAGGGAGTTTTATGGTGGTAATTTAATGTGTTTTTGGAGTTGGGTGATGCGGTGGAAGGGAACTACGGTTGTGGGTCTTGTTGTAGTGTGTTTGAGTAGCTGCTTACGATAACATTATGGTGGTTAAGTGGGCGGAGGCCAGTGTGGTTTTGTCGAGTTTGATTGAAGGGGTTTGGTCACTTATAGTAGTCATGCATTGTTGTTGATAGTGAGCGTGGGGTTGAGTGTAGTGGGTTAACAATGTAGAGTATGAATATGTGTTTATACTATGTGTGCGAATATGACTACGTTGTTGTTGGGTAACATGGGGTTATGGTAAAGAGAGAGAGTACACCAGTCGTGGAAGGTGGGTTTGCTGTTGGTGCATGGTAGGTGAAAGAAAGGATATTGTACGTAGCTATTTAATGGTGTTGTGATGGGGGTGAGGGTTATTAGGTTTGGTTATAGGCACTATGATGGTGGTTTGAGGAGTAAGTTTAGGTGTTTGGTCGTAGTAGTGTTAGGTTTGCCACTGGTTATGTAATGGAGAGTGTGATTGGCTAATGTTAGGTCAAATGGGAGAAGGGCATAGCTGTGGCTTTATCTCAACGTGTTAGGACATAAGGTGTTAATGGGGGTTTGGCTACTGCATTTGAGTTGGGATGTGTATCAATAGACAAGGAGGATTGGATGCACAGTGAAGAAAGTGTCGACAGCCTACAGTATGTAGATTGTGTATTCTTTTTTTTTTTATCTGATCTCTTATGTGTTATTTAACTACCATTTATAAGATTTATACTTGAATCTTGTATATCCTTTTTGACATCTCAAATCCTCTAAAGAAGATTCAATATAGATTTGAATCTTCTATAAATCTCCCTCTTATCAGATTTAATAATATCATCGTTAGACTTATGATTTTCACCAATCATTTAGCCATGATTTTGTTAAATCCACTTAAAAACAATAAAGATTTAATAAGATTTATAGTTAGATTCGGATCCGATACACTTAATTGATTTTCCCTCTCTTTCTGTTAACTTCTAGAAAAAAGAATGAGGAAAGGATAGATGATGCTGACGTGGCACCACATGGGCATTACGTCAACCACATGGCCCAAAAGATATTGCTCCACATCCTGACATGACATGTGGCTCCCAATAGATGCTGAAAAAAGAAAAAGGCACATGTGTGCCTAGTGAGGTTTGAACCCATGACTTCTTGCTTATATTCCTTATCAACACCAAGTATTATACCAAATGGGCTACTGGCCCATGCCTTAACATCTAATACACTTAAATTATACTTAAGCTATATAGCCACTTAAAATAAAGAAACTACTTGGATAGAAAATGAAGTAATCTAAATCTACTAACTCCAACTCAGACCTAAATCTATTTTTCTAAAGGCTTTATTTTCTTAAAAACTATCTTTCTATTATTTTCTATTTTCTCGTTTTTTTTTTTAATTTAAATTTTCTTCTTTCTTTTTTTTTTTTTTTACTTTTTCTAATTTACAATTTTTTTTGTATTTTGTATTTTTTTTTTTTTTTTTTTTTTTGCATTTTGACCCTTTTCCTAAAATTACAAAGGGTAAAAATATAATGTCTACAATTACCTCTCTTTGTTGTAAAGTTTGAGTAAAACTTTATTGTAAAGATAAAAGGAGACACCATTTTTGCCCTTAAGAATAAGATTACTTTAAGAAGCGCTACAACTAGCCTGTTATCCTAGGCTTGATTCATTGGGGATTTGTTGACAAATGTTTTGAACATGAGAATGAGTTTTCCCAAAAGGGTATACTGCCCTTCGAGCTAGCTAGAATAGTAAAGTGATACTTAAAAGAGGGTATTACCCCTATAGGCTGGCAAGAACCCTAAAAGATACTTAAAGGAGGGTGCATTTGTTAGGACCCTTAAGGAGGCCTAGTAGGATTATAGCCCCCTTGCAAGCCAAAAATTGCAAGACTCTAAATGATTAATCACTAAAGTTACTGATTTTTAAGTAATTAATTTACTGTAGAATACAAATATAAATAACTATGGGTGTCCAATATTCCACAGTTTGTCAGAACCACAGAGAATCGATATCCCCTATCAAATAATAAGACAGGATATACCAACTTTATAAAAGAAATACAAAAAAAATTAAATTATCTATAAAGGATGTTTATGTATCATCTAAAGAGTACTCAACTATTTCTAATACTAAGATACATATCTTCATCTCATACTCGGCACTCAAGACTTATCCCAATCCCAATATAAGTAAACCTGCAAGAGACACTATGAGGGAGTAAGCATATAACGGCTCAGTGAGTTCATTCCTCACCACTATCGGTCAAGTAAGTTTTCACACATTATTATCACATATGTAGGTAAGTTATCTACATACAACATAAATGCATGTATGATGAATACAAGCAATACATCCATAAGAGTCTGGAACTAAGGAAGGTGTAGAATTATGTCGTCTACACTTCGATTTTTCCTTGTACGTACTCGCATAGGGTACCTCAGCTTACCCGCATAAGGCTACCTAAGGGCACAACCCCACTAAGTAACACTCGACTATTACGCTAGTCGAGAAAAGAGTTTCAATCCAAATATGGGTATTCTAAACTAGGACTATCCATCCTCCAAGGGCCCTCGGGTACAAACTTGCGAGTCCTCTCGCAACCAAAATTAACTAAAGCCTTACAGGCATAATAAAGCGAGTCCTTTCGCTATCAAGTGGAGAACCTATGCTAGCTTTGTCTTAACGATAATATCATTTTTGGCAATGCGACCCTTATCAAAATCGTACAAAATACATTTAAGATTAGGAAAACTTTTTCCAAAAATACCCTTTTCAACATTTTGCAAATCTAGCACTCTCCATCCATACATTTACTAGGTCATAGACATGCGATGAATAGAACAGGTTCTTTGGGTAAGATATTTATATTTATCAATTTAAAAAAAGTAATCATACAGATGATAGCAAGCAAGCAAAGCAGTTATTCAAATATACAAGCAACAGCAAGCAGCAAAACATCATACAAGTAACACGCATAAGCAAGTAGTAAGTTATTAGAACTCTCTCCCCTGGATTATTGCTCATTCTCTAAGTCTTTGGGGTTTCTAGGACTCGATATTGAATGCCTAAATCAAAATAGTAAAACTTATAAGTATTCTGAGAAGTCAAACTCTTTAGTTAACTAAAAGTCTATTGTAGTTTATTTAATTTCCCCCAATATAACCCAAGTATAATGTATATAGGGTTTATCATACTCAATGGGCTAATAGTAACTATTTTCTTATATTTGTAAGTTATGAGACTTCCTTTATGTATTTTGTGACTTTTTCATGCTAATTCCGATATTTAAGAACTTATAGTCGTTTTTTATCGTTTTCGGATGTACATTCACACGGTGATATCCGTTTTGGATGTTAAGACCTGTGTTTTATAATATAGGCTAAATTTATTGAAATTTAATTATTCTTATTGCTTATGTTTATATACTAGTTTGGGACTTAATGATTGAATTAGCTATTTGATTCTTACACTTTGGAAATTTTACATTAGTATTACTAATTTATGTATTTAATTAAGTTTCATTCAATTTAGGAAGTGTCTTAGGGTTTAAGAGATTTTCGGCTTCTAAGTACATGTATATACCTATGTTATATGCTTATGTAATCTTATTATTTCTTCTTTTATAAACCTATGCTTATATCATCACTTATGTAATCACTTGATGATGTCATGGTTTATGTAATCCTTTGATGATATCATTGCTTACATCATTAGTCTATTATTATCCTTATATATTTACACACTTTATACATATGTAATATACATACCTATACTTCTAATATACTAATATGTATACTTATGTACTTATAAGTACTTATACATGTGTACTTATACATATACTAATACACATACCCATATACGCATACGGTGACATACGTATTTTTATATGTATTTTCGTATGCCTTATCTACCCCCTTAAGAAAGCTTCTCAAATTTCATCTTTTTGTATTTTAAGGGTATATTTAACATGGTATATGTGTGTATAGTTAGTAGATGTCTTAATTTAGATTATGTACATAATGAATACTTATGTATAAAGGTATTTATACATGTATATTTCTAGCATACCCTTATGTACACATACTCAAAGACATGTACACATGCATCTTCTTCCGTTGCCTAAAGAATTCTACACTTCCATATTTAAAGATTGAAACTTTAAGCCTAAATCAACATATATATACACAACACATAACTACTTAACCTAACCTAACTCTTCTTCTAACTAATAAAGAAGATGAAGCAAGAAATAGTATCATAAGTACATACCTTAATTTTGCTCTTGAAAATGGATGAAAAGTTGAAAAGAAAAGAAGAGTGAAAGGGGAAGGGAAGATACGGTTGGAAAGGAGAAGAAGAAAGGAATTTGTTTTGTGTTCTTTGTTTTGAAAAGGCAAATAAGTGGGGTCTAGAAAAGAGAAAGAAGTGGACGGCAAAACAAAGAAAAAGAAGGGAAAAGCCAAAAGAAAAGAAAAGAAATCATGAGAAGGAAGATATTTTTTTCAAATAAAAGGGACATTTTTGTTGACTTTTCTAAATGTTGACTTTAGTCAACATGTATTGACTTAATCAACCTCTTGACTTTGGTCAACATGTGTTGACTTGGTCAACTTTCTATACATAATGTAGTAATTAAGGAAAATTAGGAGAAAAATTAAGAAAATGAGGTATTTGGTGAATTGATTAGTAAAAATAGATGATGAGATCTTACTTTAAGTATTTATATCCTATGAACATTATTTGGTAAGCTACTTAATATAACTAGTATGAAAAGTACCAATTAGGGTGTTAAGATTCATTACATTTAATTTAAGCTTCAATTATACCCCTAACTCTATATAATACTATTCTAATTATATACTTAGAAGATGAATGCGATCTAGAATGCAATATCTTAGTTTCTAAGGGATTACTTAAGTATTCTAAATATTTATGCATAATTGAAAGTTATCTTTAGTTGTTTACTAATAAAATGACAATATATGGAGGATATATTATCGCTTAGGGTTTTAGGGTAAATTATGGTGAATTAGTGCTTTTATATCTGTAAAGTTATAGTTTTAGGGTTTTTATTAATTTAGGGCACAATCTCTAATGTTTTTACACATTTAGGGATTAATATATTTGTACGCGATTAAGTCTTCAATTATTATCTTAGGGTTTTAATGAGGTTCGAAGTTAACTTTTGTAATTACATATACTTAAGGTTTTAGGATCTTTATCTATGATTAGAGGTTTAATTGATAATTTAAGGTTTTTCATATTCACTTTAGGTTTTGAATTGAGATTTTAATCGATTTTAAATCTCATTGGCTCTATTGACTTTAGGAAATCATCTACAGTTTGAGCGTTTGATTCTATACTTAGAAAATTGGATTCGTGGGGTTTACAGCATCCCCATGGGCTAGCAAGAATCCTAAAAGACACTAAAAGGAGAGTAATGCCCTTATAGGCTAACATGAACCCTAAAAATATTGAAAGGAAGGTAATACCCCTATGAGTTAGTAAGAATCCTAAAAGGCAAATTGAAACTTGGTCGTACTCCTTTAAGTTGATTAACCTAGGCGAATAGGTAAAGTACTCCTTAAGTTGGCTAAAATATTAATTGGTAAATCAAAACTTGGTCGTACTCTTCTGAGCTGATCAACTTAGGTATGAGCATGTCTAAGGGACTAGCAACCCTAACTGAAAGATTAATACAAGACCTAGTTGTGCTTCTTGACTGACTTAAGCGGAAGTATCTTTATGGAACTAGCAACCCTAGATAAGAAGTTAATTTAAAACCTAGTTATGCTCTTTTAAGCTAACTAATTTACACGGGAACGTCTCTAAAAGACTAGCAACCCTATCTAAATAGATGTAGGTGAGAGCGTCTTTAAGGGACTAATAACCCTAATTGAAGAATTGATATAACATGTAGTCTTACTCCTTTGAGTTGACAAACTTAGGTGGGAGCGTCTCTAAAGGATTAGTAACCTTAACTAAAGAATCAATATGAAACCTAGTTGTACTTCTTTGAGTTGACAAACTAATATGGGAGCATCTCTATGGGACTAGTAACCCTAGATAAGAAGTTGATTTAAAACCTAGTCGTACTTCTATGAGCTTATTAATCTAGGTAGGAGCATCTCTAAGAGACTAGCAACCCAAACTAAAAAAAAAAAAAATCAATATGAAACCTAGTCATTCTCCTTTGAACTAACTAACCTAGGCAAGAGCATCTCTGTAGGACTAATAACCCTAAATGTCAATCGATTTAGAACTTAGTTGTACTCCTCTGAGTTGGTTAACTGGTCAAGCGCTCCTTGAGCTGGCTAAAACTCTAAATAAGAATTGAGACAAGTCAACACTCCATGAGTTGGCTAAAACATTAAAGAAAATGTGGATCAGATTAGTGTTTTATGAGCTGACTAGAACCCTAAAAGAGATGGACAAAGGGTAAGTGCCCTATAGGCTAGCTAAAGACCTTAAGAAGCAAAACTAGGCAATGTAACCTTTTGACAATTTTACACTAAGGAATTTGTAGATCGAAAACCATTTATGATGAAAAAGGCATTAGGGATAAGGCCCCCTGAAAAAGAGTTAATAGACATCAAAAACTACATCGAGGAGAATGACTTAGACTATAATAGTCAACTTAAAAGGGATTACCGTATTTAAAAGGAAATAGGTGACATGAATTGAAGACCTAGTCACTCGGGTGAATATGAACTTGAAAATGGATGGAAAAAACTTATAACAAACCTTTACTTTCTCCCTCTCTTTTTCCTTTCTTCTTCTATCTCTCTTCTCTTTTTTCTTTTTGTCTCTCTTTTTTTTCTCCTTTTTTTTTTTTGGTTGAAAGTTTACTAATGGATGCAAATTCTTATTTAAGAAGCGAGTGTTATAACCATCCCTTTCTTTAGTAATCGTGTGAGGCATCTCATATCCTTCTTAGTTTCTAAAAATGTCTCCTACCTTGATGTTGAGTTTCCTAGTGGGGCCTTGTGATTTTAAGCATTTCTTTCATAAGGAAAAGGTAACTCACAATTAGTCTAGTTAATGAAGACTTCTGTACATATTTTTGGTTTAAATTTCACTCTTGATTACTATTCGAAAAATTATGATCCAATTTGTAAGTGATACGCATTGATCAATCTGTTAGATCTTTTTTGGTTTAGCATTATGAATTTAAGCTTTTATTTAAATGGTTTCAAAAGGGAATCGATGAGGGAGACTATTTTGAAGAAAATACCTTTATCCAACTTGAGAATACAAATCAAAAACCTTTAAGAAAAACTAAAAGTGTGCTTACCCCAGTTTCAAAAAGAATTTTTATTTATGATAAATTATCCCTTATGATCAAAAGAACTTTTAGTAAGTGTAGGTGGTATTGTAGGTAGGGAGGTGTTGTGTGATTGAGGATGACTAAGAAGGCTTCGTATTTATGATTTGCAATGTGTTTGGATATGTAGGCTTTGTGTTTTTAGGCTAAAATGTGATTTAGGTACTTGTGTTTTTGGAGTAGTTTGGGCTTTTAGGCCTTCTTTGGTTAGGGCTTTTCTCTTACATATAAGCCCAATGTTCAAGTCTTTCTTCTCACTCCTTTTTTTTTTGTTTGTTTTTTCTTGTCTTCTCTCTTCTTTTCTTTGTTCCTCCTTTCTATTACTTTGCCCCATTATTTCCTACTCTTCTCTCCCTAAAAGTGATTATCTTTATCGCCAAGTCTTTGTCTTTAAGAGAATTAAGGCCCTAAATCTATGGATTTCAAATGTGGTCTTAAGGTGTTTGGAAAAGTGCTAGCTCTTCTTCAAAGGGAACAATTTATCAAAAACAAAAGTTATTCTTGAATTGTTACTACTAAGGTAAGTACAAACTAGTTTTATCCTTCTCTCCTAATCAATGATCCTATCCTCCAAATTGCCTTACTATGGAATGGTTATTGATAGAGTTTAATTTTAAAATATTTTCCGAAGAGGCTTAGTAGGGTTAATAAAGGGTAATTATGTTTACGATTTGAAAATGAATGCTTAACTTCATTTTTATCTGCATATCACCTTCAAAATGGACCTCCTTTAAGGAATGAGTAAAAAATTCCTGACCATGATGTCTCTCATCTCCTGAAGTGTTTAAGGGTTAGTGTGTGGGATACATATCACCTCTTTTCATTCTAAACTTTTTAAGATTAAGTTACCAATTCCCTAGGTAGGGATTTATATTGATTTTCCTTAGGGTTTAGATTAACCTTGCCCTCCAATTCCTTAAAACATGCCCTAGTTGAGAAATGATACCTTTCATTTGATTTGAATTCAAAATTAAATTTTAACCACCAAATGTCTCAAACCTTTTGTATTCTTAACAACTTAAGCAAATAGTTGTCCCAAACTTATAGGTCTTAATGCCTCTTGGCTTTCACGTGTTGAATTGCCTTTTCTTTAGATCAAGGATCAACCTTGGTTCGATTACCTTAATGAGCTAAGGGTTTGCGTTTGGGTTAGCTGCCTTAATAAGCCAAGTGGTTGTGTTTAGGTTGGTTGCCTTATCAGGTTGAGGTTCATGTTTAGTTAGCTGCCTTAATGGGCTAAGGAGTTTGTATTTGTCTTAAGTCTCATAAGGATTTGTAACTCTTAGTAACTTTCTTTCTTTTTTCCTTCTTTTTTTTTTTTTTTTTTTTTTTGAGAGAGAGAGAAAGATAGGACTTTATTTTACAAAGAAAGAATGATCAAATTATAAATGGGGAATTGTTTTCTCAAGATTCTATGTATAAGCCTACATAATTTATTTACATATGGAATAACACTTAGATGAATACTATTTACAAAAGAAGAATACTAAAGAATAAAGAATAATATGTTAAAGGGAACTTTTATTGTCATGGCAAAAAGAAACAGAGAAAAGGGAGCCTAACATTTATTCTCAATTATTATTCAATAGAACTTGACATCTATTCAAAGCTTTTTTTACTACATCTAAAGTCCTTAATCTAGCTCTTGCAATTAGGCTAGAATTTTGTCCAATATCTCCAAAGCCCAATCCATGGTCTTTTCTCTTTCCTCAACTTAGGCCAACAAAGATTGGTTAAAGGCTTTAGTGCACCTAGCCTTTTGCTTTCAGTAGGTCACTTCAGCTTATAGCAACTATTCGCAGATTCCTAGGACATCAAGTAACCTATTGACTTCTTGATTGTTCACTTGTTGGTTAGCCATCATTATTTGTACATACGATTTATTTGAAGACAATTATTTACAGTTGAAAGACATTATGTAGATGAAAGATTTGATGAATACGTTGTTAAGAATAAGAAAGGCAATAAAATGATCACAACAACGATAATGAATTTGCAACTTAATAATATTTACAAAGAGTAAGGAAATTTTAAAGTCAAAGAACTAGTAATCATTTCTAAATCTCTTTTTTTTTTTTTTTTAAACAAGGGAGACTATGCAAGTTAGTTAAAAAAATTAAAAATGATTTATATGTGTTGCCTATGAAAATTCTGAACTTATAGGCTAATGGGTTTATTTTATAATAGCTTAACAATTATAAAAATGACAACTACCTAAAAAGATTATTTGATAGGCAAAATTGGTATGATTCTCTTTTTTCTTTTAATTGAAAATAAGAACAATAAGATATTTTACATGATTATTGATGAAACTAATAAGTATGAACATTTGCAAATAAAGAAAAATAAAAAAAATATATGTAACATGAAGACACATAGATGGAAGGGACTATGACTAAATAATAGTGTGGCAATATTAAGTGTTTAAGGTTGTAATTATATCGAAATTCCATTTTTACAATATATTTATAAGGAAAATGTTATTTAGAAATAAAATTTACAAGCAATTTTTACATTTACAAAGATGTAATTTGCAAAAAAAAAATAAAATAAAATAAAGAACTAATATATATGGAAAATTACATGGATAAAACAAAAAATTCAATATAATAATAACCCTTAGTTAACATGCCTCATTATTATTTATTTGTTAGTACAAAGGTTCGTATATACAATGTAAGTGGGTTTTAAAGGTCCTTAAGCTTTGTCACTTCACATATTTTCAAAAAAATGATTCGTTAGCTACCTCGAAGCTTAAGCAAGGTAGCCTGATCAACCCTGAAAGGTGGTTATGCCATAACATTCGAAACCTACATAATGGATCCCACTTAAGGTCCTCTGATGGCTTTGTTTTAACCGTATCTACCACATATTCATAATGTAATAATTCACCCCAATATGTGCTCGTAATTAACCTATAAGTGTTAGTACAATATACAAATAAAAAGGAAATATATTTACAAAAGAAAATATAACGTAGAAAGGGTATTTTGAAAAATAATTCTAAAATCGGAAGGTCTTAAGTTGTTGGCCCTCTTGGCGTCCTTAATGGAGTTGCTAAGCTGTTGAACTTGAAATTTCGATTTCGATTTTTTTTTTCTTTAACTCAATCTATATTAAACCCTAATAACCATTTATTATAGACCCTCAATTAAGAATTAAAAAAATAGGTTTTCTTTAAATTTGAAAAGAAATTGGAGTTGCCACTCGATTGAGATCGGAAGAGGGTTATATTAAAACCAATTGAGTGAATTGGTTTTAACCTAGCTACTAGGTCGCATGAAAACCAATTTTGAAAATAGTTTAAAAAAAAAACAAGAGATTTAGATTTGGGGGTCAACTTATTAAACCCTAACGAGTACTATTTTTAACTTTTCGAATTTAGCTTTGTGTTTTAAAATATCCATTCAAACAACAATCTTGTATTCGCAAATAAAGAAAATTAAATATATTTACAAAAAATAAATTACAAAGGGAAAATAAAAAACTTCCCTATTTTAAGTCGCTCCATAAATATCTACATACCCTTTAATAGGGATTAGACTTTCCATAGTTCATTTTTTGTAAAATGTTAATTTGTTGATTTCTTTTATTTTTTTAAAAACGATTGGATGTATATTTCTTAACCATTTTATTTTATTTAAGGAAAATTCCTAAAAGATGGGACAAAGTTACTATAAATACTTAAACTTTTATATTTTTTCATTTCAATAACTAAACTTTAAACTTGTTCATTTTAGTATCCTAACTTTTTAAGTAAGACAAACTAGTATTTTTATTATAACAGTTATTATAAAGACTGCTTATTTGTTTCACTTTAAAATGTTGGAGTATCAAAATGAAATAAAAAATAAAGTTTAAGTATTAAAATGAAAAAAAAAAAATGAAAGTTGATATACTTATATTATTATTCTATTATTTTATAATAACAGCTATTATAATAGAGATATTAATTTGTCTTATTTAAAAAGTTGAGGTATTAAAATAGATAGGTTTAAATTTTAGATACTAAAATAAAAAAAAATGAAAATTCAAGTACTTATACTGGCTTTATCTCCTTAAAAGAAAAGGGTCTCAAATTTTGAATAATTTATTTTGAAAAATTCTAAAGAAAAATAAATAATGTTTATGATATTTTCATTTAGAAAAATTATTTTTCTAAGCAACAAAATTTATTAATTTTATTTTTTTCACAATGACTTCACTACATAAATAAACTTTTTAAAGCAAAAATTTCTATTCCTTTTTTTTATTTTTTCTTTTTTATAAGTAACTAAATAAAGAAATACATAAGTAAATAAATAAATGGAAAAAACAAAGAAAAAAGCAAGAAAACCATACCTTGATGCAGCAAAAAAGTAGGGGCACGTCGGTCAGTTAATGAATTTAGATGTAGACTAGATTGGGTTCTTCTAGAGCTTGAATATGAGTTCGTAAAGAAGGAAAGCTCCGACAATGAGGAGAGGCGATTTTGATCAAATTGGGTAGCAAAATGAGTGGGGGAGGGGAGATTTATGAAGTTCTTATTAGGATTATGGGGGATAGGCACAACGTCGTAAGTTGTGGTGGTAGTTTAACAGTTTTTTGGAGTTGGATGGTGGCAGTGGAAGGGAGCTACGGCCATAGGTCTTACTGTAGTGTGTTGAGTGGTTGCTTATGATGACACTTTAGTGGTTAAGTGGTAAGGACGAGTGTCATTTTGTCGAGATCGGTCGAAAGGGATTGGGTTACTTACAGCAATCACGTACTGCTGTTGATTGTGAGTGTGGTGGGCCGACAATGCAAAGTATGAGTTTATGTTTATACTAGGCGCGCGAGTGTAACTACGCTATTATTAGGTAGCATGGGGTGGTGGTAGAGAGAGAGAGTACACCGATCATGGAAGGTAGGTTTGCTGCTGGTGTATGGTAGGTAAAAGAGAGGGTATTGTACGCGGCTATTTGATGGTGTCATGATGGGGGTGAGGGTCATTAGGTTTGGTTATAAATACTATGATGGTGGTCTGAGGAGTAAGTTCAGGTATATGGTCGTAGTGTTGGGTTTGCCACTTGTTATGCAATAAAGAGTGTAATTAGGTAATGTTGGGTCGAATGGGAGAGGGGCATGGTTGTGGCTTTGTCTCAACATGTTAAGACGTAGGGTTGGTCAAAGTATTGATGGGGGTTTGCTGTTGCGACTAAGTTAGGCTGCGTATTAGTGGACAGGGAGGATTAGATGCATAGTGAAGAGAGTGTCAATAGTGTACAATATGTAAATTCTGTATTCTTTTTTTTTTTTTTTTAATCCAATCCCTTGTATGTTATTCAACTACCCATTTATAAGAGTGATACTTGAATCTTGAATTTCCTTTTTTATTGTCTCAAATCCTTTAGAGAAGATTCAATCTATATTTGAATCTTCTATAAATATCCCTTTTATTGGATTTAATAATATCATTATTAGACTTATAATTTTCACCAATTATTTAGCCATGATTTTATTAAATCTACTTAAAAACAATAAAGTTCTTATAAGATTTATAGTTAAATTCATATCCCATACACTTAATTGATTTTCCCTCTCTTTTTGTTAGCTTCTCAAAAAAAGAATGAGGAAGGGCATGATGCTGATGTGGCACCATGTAGGCACTACATTAGCCATGTGGCCTAACAAGATACTACTACATCTCCTAACATGACATGTGGCTCTCAAGAAAAAGGCACATGTGTGCCTAGTGAGGTTCGAACTCATGTCTTCTTGCTTATATTCCTTATTAAGGCCAAGTGTTATACCAAATGGGCTACTGGTCCTTACCTTAACATCTAATACAATTAAATTATACCTAAGCTATGTAGCTACCTAAAATAAAGAAACTACCTGGATAGAAAATGAAGTAATCCAAATTTGCTGACCCTAACTCAAACCTAAATCTATTTTCCTAAAATCTATCTTTCTGTTATTTTTATTTTTCTCCCTTTTTTTTTAATTGAAATTTTATTTTTTCTTTTTCTATTTTTGAATTTTTTTTCTTTTGTATTTTGTATTTTTTTTTTTTTTTAGTATTAAGACCCTTTTCCTAAAATTACAAAGGGGAAAAAAGTGGTGTCTACAGTGTTGCCCCGAATTATTTAGTTTATGAGAAGGATTTTTATTCACTTTTTTAAGCTATAATAGTATAGCAACACTACTCGTCACCCTGAGAGTTTGTTATCTATGGGGATCATGAGTCCTTGAAAAATCTTAGTAGTAAGAACAAGCTCTCAAAGAGGCAACCCAACTAGCTTGAATTCATAGAGGGTTTCTCTTATGTTATTAAGCATAGAAGGGGTAGTGCTAACATGGTGGTTGACGCTCTTTTAGATTGACAAGCTTTATTCATTACACTATAAATGAAATTTCTCTCTCATTATCAGGTATGCCCAGGACCTTCAATTTAGTTTAATTTTTGAAAGGTGAAAGGAAGGAATTGTCATTAGAAGACACTACTTAAAGGATGGATATTTACTTAAGGACAAATGATTATGTATTTCGAGCTGTTCCACTAGTGAGCTATTAGTTCAAGAAGTTTATGGTGGAGGCTTATTTGGACACTTTAGCAAAACCAAAATCGTTAACCGTCTAAAGGAGAATTTCTATTTTCTTAGTATGGTAAGGGATGTCCATAAGGTCATTGGCATTTGTGAAGTTTGTAAGAAGGCTAAAGGAAAAAGAGAGCCTCATGGAGAGTATATGCCCCTGCCTTTACCAACCTTACCTTAAGCCAACCTCAGTATAGACTTTGTCTTAAGGGTGCCTTGGATATCTAGAGGATGGGATTTTATCCTTGTGGTTGTAGACTATTTTAGCATAATGGTAAACTTCATTCTATGCCACTAAACTAATGATGCTTTATATATTCTTGATTTCTTTTTAGAGGAGATAGTATGATTACAAGGAGTCCATAAGTCCATCTTTTCAAATTGAGATACTAAATTTCTAACCTAGTTTTGGAAGATAGTGTGGTGAAGAATTAGCACCAAGCTTGTTTTTAGCTTCAATAGCCATCCTTAAATTAATGGACAAACTAAGGTGGTGAATAAGACTCTAGGTAAATTACCCAGAGCTATTGTAGGCAATAACTTAAGGGATTGGGACTTATGTTACCAATTATGGAGCTTGCCTACAACCAAATTGTCCATAGCACAATAGGGGAGACTCCCTTTGCGAGCATCTATGGCCTAAATCTAACCATTGCACTTGATTTAATTGGCATCCCAACAACTCTAGAGGAGAGTTAATCAGGAGTTGATAGAGCTTAGGAATTACGTAAACTAAATCAGTATGTGCCCAAGAAGATCACCAAGTTCAATGAACAACATCATCAAATCTGTAGTCATGGTCGATAAGTTATTAGTTTCAACCCAAGCAACCTAATATGGATCTACCTTAATTGAGAAAGGTTCTATTACCTAAGGAAGAACAAGTTATCACCCCGAGCTGATGGACCATTTAAGGTACTGAAAAAAGTCAACTACAACACCTACCAAATAGAATTACTAAAAGATTACTGTATCTCTCGACCTTTAATGTATCTGACCTAATTCCACATCATTCAGCTGAAGAAGAAGAAAGGCCCTAAGGAGGATTGCCAATAAAAGGAGACCTAATATATTTGAGGTCAAATCCTTTTAACCCTTAGGAAGATGATAGGAATCAACTCTATGGTCCAATCACTAGAAGTCAAGCTAGAGGTCTATGAGGGATAATGATAAGGATCAATCTAGAAACGACAACGGATTTGGAATGAACAAGAATGGTTATGAAGAACCGGAAGGTTTTGTGGTGAATGTGAATGTAAATGGATATCATGCACTAAGACACAAACACAATCAGGAGATTTGAGCTCGAAATAGAGTTCAATAAGACTTACGAACACTAAATATTACTCGGGGTTTCAAATGAGAGGTTAGATGTGACTCACTAACTAGTTCAAATGAAGGGGTTCACCATAATCTTAGGGTCTAGATTGATAAGAACGCAGGGAAGATTAAAGAGCCTAATCAACACTTAATAATCTGGCAAATGCTAATTCAAGTATAGCCTTGCTTGAAAAAGGAAAGATTTACTCTGTATGGGAATATAATTTCTGTATTCTTCTCTATATGTTTATATTTTTGTCCTCTTCTAATGTTTACAACAATTGTTATTTATAGCAAGTCCTAAACCCTAGTGATAAAACTGTAAATAATGTATAAGGCCTTAAACTTTAAAGAATTGGGCCCATACATAAAAGAAAGAAAAACATATACAAGAATACAAAACTGTATGTTTTACAAAACTCGGCATGTACAAGAAGGAGCAGGATTCGAATTGGGTGAGGTCAGCAATTGGATATCTAGGTTCGAGGGGGGAGCTCCTGACGTCTCGCAATGCCTGGCCGAGACATCAAAGAGGTTAGCTTATAATTGTTGAGTTCGAAAGTTAGTCATCACTAGTTTATCAGGATAGTGACGAGTGGTTCTTTAGTCTCCAATCTTTAACTGTGTAATCTCTTGTCTTCTCGGCAGATGACAAATTTGTTGTCAAGTGGCTCCTTTTCTTCCCTTCGACCTTCTATCATTTGCTCGTCCTTGGCAAAAGCTATTCCACCTTAGCCTTGAACTGTTTAGCCTCAGGTTAGAACAAGTTAGCATCTTCTTCTGGAGGGTCGGCATCAACTTCCAACAGGTCAGCTTCGGCTTAGATGTAGTTGGAGGTTGATCCCATCATTACTGCGGGTCTGAAAGGAAGTCGTCCTTGACGTTAAGTGTTGAGCGTAGGCTGGGATGCTAAATAAGCTTCTCTTCCCTTTTCTCTTCACTATGGGTACCAAGTGTCTCTAGATTTCCTCAATGCTCGTAGGGGTTTAGCAATAGCTCTTCCCATCCTTCTGAACAGTGTAAGTGTTGAGGAAGCCTTCATAGATCACTTTTCGGTCATACTCTCATGGGTACCTCATCAAATTCAACCTCATCGTCATAATGTCCTGTCGTGAATGTTATTCAAGCTCTTTTATGCACATGGACCATACCCTTGTCATTAAACCATTTCAATCCATATGGTCGGGAATGCGGGTAGGTCGGCAACTTCATCTTTTCTACCAACTTAGTAGAGACAATATTGGTACAGCTACCTCCATTGATAATCAGGGAACAAGTCTTCCCATTCATTAGGCACTACATGTGAAATAAATTTTCCCTTCGTCTAGGATCTGCCCTCAGGTCAGCTCGTGTAGCTATAGCTAAGAGTTTATCTAGGTCCTCAGGATAGATATCCGCTTCTATCAACTGGTCATTCGAGCTCTTATCACTTTGACTCTCTATTTGAGCTTCGGGCCCTTTGCCCTTCAAGACCATAACCTTTTTATTCGAGCATTGGGATATAATATGTTTGTAGCCTAAGCATTTGAAGCTCTTCACTTCTTAGGCCTTATTGCTAGGTTCCTTTTCTTTCTTGGCAATCCATTTCTCAGCATGGACTAGTCGGCTAGGCTCTCCTTTCTCCATCTTCTTTTCTTGCCTTCTTTCATCATACCTCTTAAGCTCAAGGCTACCTTGTTGAGGTCAGCTACTCAGCCTTTGATGCCTTCTTCTCTTCTGCCTCTCTACTCTTGATGCCAAATTAATTAGCTCATCTAGGGAGTTGAACAGCTACAATTCAACTATATTGGCAATGTTGTCTCGGAGTCTACTTAAGAATCTTGTATTAGTGTGATCTTGTGGCTTGGCAATTTCACATCTCGTTATTAAGGTCTTAAACTCTTACAAATACTCTTCAATAGTATTTCGACCTTGCCTCAAGTGCTGGAAAGCATAGAGCATCTCCTACTTGAAATAAGTCAGCACGAAGCATTGGTTCATCAATCTTTTCATAAGCCTCTAAGTTTTGATCGGCTCCTCTCCTTTAGTATCTCACTTAGCAACTAGCTTAATTCACTAAAGACTTACATATTCAATAAGTGATAATGAAGCCAGCTTAACCTTTGCTCGATCATCGCACTCATAGCACTCGAATAACTTCTCGACTCGGGGAACCCAGTCAAGGAACTCTTCAAGTTGACTACTTCTACAAAAGTTCGGCAGTTTTAGCTTGACATTATCAAGTCCTCGGCTAGGTGCTCGAGGTTCATCCCTTGCATTCCTAGCTGGTTGATTCACCTCGATTTGACTACTTCTATTAAAGCTCTGCTCGACTATGTTCCTTTTCGGCCTTAACTCTCTTCTCCAGGCTTCTTAATTTGTTTCGGAGTAAACACTCCTTTCATTTCTTCCTTTTAGCAGTGATGATGTTCTCTTCTTCTTGGCTCGGTAGCTCTTCTTCGCTGTCAATTATCATGATCGAGTTCATTCGAACCACTTCCACTTATGGGTGTTCGTTTCCTCCTTTCTTCTTGACCATCATATCTGTAGCCTCTAACTAACCCAATAAGCTCCTAAATAGAGTCGGTGAGATTCTGAATTTGGTATTCTAAGTTGTCAACACGTCTCCTCAAGTTTCTACAAGGACTATCTCCATTGTTGTTAACACTATCCTCTAACATTCTTACCTGTACAATAATTGACTAGAGAATGGAACAAACAACAAAACACAACAACAGTAACCTAGAAACAACTACTACTCGGCTTTTGCAGCCACTTATAACTACTACGAACAATATGCTACACTATAGAACAATGATTAACAGAAATGTTAGAACTACAAATCTACTTTAAAGAACACTAGCATGCGTATCTCCCTAAAGCTCTGATACCAATATGATAAGGATCAATCTAGAAACAACAATGGATCTAAAACGAACAGGAATAGGTATGAAGAACAAGAAGGTTTTGATGGTGAATGTGAATAGATATCATGCACCAAGGCACAAACACAATCAGGGGATTTAAGCTCGAAAGAGAGTTTGATACGACTTACAAACACCAAATGTTGCTCATGGTTTCAAATGAAAGGTTAAATGTGACTCGCTAACCGGTTCAAATAAAGGAGTTCACCACAATTTTAGGGTTAAGATTGATAAGAATGCGAAAATGATTAAAGAGCCTAATCAATACTCGATAATGTGGCAAATGCTAATTCAAGTATAGTCTTACTCGAAAGAGGAAAAGTTTACTCTGTATGGGAATATAATTTTCGTATTCTTCTCTATATGTCTATATTTCTATCCTCTTTTGATGTTTACAATAGTTGTTATTTATAGCAAGTCTTAAACCCTAGTGGCAAAACTATAAATAATGTATAAGGTCTTAAACCTTAAAGAATTGGGCCCATTGATAAAATAAAGGAAAACATATACAAGATTACAAAACTGTGTATTTTATAGGACTCGGCATGCAGTCATTCGGCATGTCTAGGAAGGAGCAGGATCCAAACTGGGCGGGGTCAGCAGTTGGATGTTTGAGTCCAAAGGGGAGCTCCTAACATCTTGCAATGCCCGGTTAAGACACCAGAGAGGTCGGCCTACAATTGTCAAGTTCTAAAGTCAGTCGTCACTAGTCTATTGGGATAGTGATGAGTGGTTCTTTAGTCTCCAGTCCTCGGCTTTGTGATCTCTCATCTTCTTAGTAGACAATAAACTTATTGTTGAGTGGCTCCTTTTCTTCCCCTTAACCTCAGCAAAAGCTGGTCTACCTCAACCTTAAACTGTTTGGCCTTGGGTTAGAATAGGTCAGCATCTTTTTGTAGAGGGTCGGCATCGGCTTTCGATAGGTCAGCTTCGGCTTGGACGTAGTCGGAGGTTGATTCCCATCAGATAACCTAATGTATCCTAACTCAAGAGCCTTTGAAGGATAAAGATTCTACAACATCTAAGGCCTCCCTCACCTTACCCAACCTAAATGCTAAAAAATGGTCATAGTCAGGATGTTTCCCAGCCTGTTTCAGGATAGGCCCGTAGTATCGAGGTCACTAGATGACTCAACTTTACTTGATGAAGTCTTGATACTGAGTGCCGAACTGATCATCCTACTTACCTACATTGATTTAGATCAGGTTGGTTGATCCTTTTAGCACTTTTCTTTGTTTCGTGCTGAGCTATCCTTCTTGGATTCCAAGTCATCCCTAGCTACTAAGGTCTTAATTTTCCTAGGAGCAGTCAAACATCTTTCCTTTCTCTTTTTGTTAGAGCATCCAAGTACTGGATAACAGGTATCCATCCAACTTGTGATCCTATGTACATTCTCTAACAGCTTCTATTTTATTCTTTGTCATTTTTTCCCTTTTAGCAAGCATTAGGAATCTTATTTGTATATTACTTATATTTTACCCTTTTGTCTTTTCCCCATTTGTGTAACCCTATAGGCTAGATATATAAGCCTCCTTTCTTATATTAGTAGACACCACTTCTTACTTATTAAATACAGAATCCCCCTCGAGAGTAAATTCTCTTCCCCTTTTATGCTCTCATCTATTCCCTTTTGCAAGGAATAATGGCGAGTGCCTCTAATTGATACTTGTGTGTCATATCAAGTAAATATTAGGGCGTACAGGCCTTGTAGGTACGTAATATCCTTTGAGTAGCTCACAAGTTTTACAAAACCTTTTCTTTAACTTTGTTTTCATTCCCTATCCTCTACCCCTGATTATGGTGCGAGTTTTGTGTATCCTAATGCTAGAGGCACATCATAGTCCAATAGCAACACATTTGGTAGCTGTTAAGCACATCTTTAAGTAGATCTCTTGCACCTCTAAGTTAAGTATATGGTATCCTAAGAATCACAATTTTGACTTCTTAAGATATTCAAATGCTTACCATATAAGTTGCAAAGTAGATTAAAGAAGTACCTCTGGTAATTGTTAATTTCTTATAGAAAAATTGATTTATTGGTCCTCTAAGAAGCAAAAATCAGTTGCTCTTTTAACAAATGAGACTAAATATGTTTCCATTGGAAATTGCTGTCCACAAATGTTATCTATTAAATAACAGTGAATGGATTATGGACTTAAATTTAAGAATATTCCTATTAAATGTGACAATACAAGTGCCATCAACTTAACTAAGAATTTTGTTCACCATTTGTGGTTTAAGCACATTGAAATTCGATATCATTTTATAAGAGACCATATAATTGATGGTTGTAGACACCCAATTTATTTTATTTTATTTTCTTAAGGGGTCCTAAATCAGGAAAAAACACAAAAAAAATAGGAAATTAAAGAAAACCCAAAAAAATAAAGAAATTTAGAAAAAATAAAAATTTTAGAAAAACACAAAATATACAAAAATAAGAAAAAGCACAAAAAAAAGAAATCTAGGAAAAATATAAAAAAAAAAAGTAAATTAGGAAGAAAACACAAAAAAAAATAAGAAATTTAGAAAATAAAAAATTGAAAAAATTTAGAAAATTGAAAAGTCATAAAAAATAGAAGATTTTAGGGAATAACAATTTAATAAAATAGATTTTTTAAATTTTAAAATAAGTTGGGCCTAGGCTTAGATTTAAATCTAGCCTAGGCTGACCAAGTTTATATGTGCAATTTATAAGGCATAGGTCAACGGCCTATCGAATAAGTATATGGACTGGGCATTAGGTTTAAGTATGAGGTCAAGGGTTTGAATCTTGGTGAAAGCATGTAAAAGCCTTTTTATCACATCAGGAACTGCTACGTGTCAGGATCTCATTATAATACATGTCTTAACACATGGCAGCATCGGGTTAGACGACCAGTGCTGACGTGGTGCTACGTGGCATGCCATGTTAGATTTCCTCCTCTTTCCCAATCAAGAACAGCCTACTCTCTTCACTTTAGCTCCAATTTTTACACAAATTCCACACACGCATACACGTGATTTCTTGCAATGATCTTGTTTACCGCATGGCCTACTTCAAATTGGTGTCAAGAATAAGTCCAAATTTAGTCAAGAGCACATTTAAATCGAGCTCTAAAATTGAAAAAAAAAAAAATTAACTTTCGGACATTTTCATTTACTTCGATTTTTTACTTTTCTTCATTTCTAAGTTAAATTCATGTATAAAAAGGGGTGTTCAGGGACATTCGAATCGGGGACAACCCCTCACAAGATACAAAATCAACTTGCAAACACTCTCTCTCTTCTTAATCACTCTCTCTCTACTCTCACCAAGCTCTCTCTCTCTTTAATCCCCTCTCCCTAGCTATTCTGGAAATGCAACATCACCTTAGCAACTATCACCAAGCTCCCAAAAGTTAAGCCAAGCCACCTTAGTCCATCGCTGTAACCCTTAGCTGTAGTTGCCGTAGCTAAACCTTCGCTACTGGTATGCCTAAGAGCTCAATTATCACTAGGACTTACCAGGGTAGAATTGAACTGAAATGGGTCCTTCGAGATATCGAAGAAAAATAGAGGGAAAGAATCCACAATTGAACAAGAGTAACTGATGTGAAGCTACTAAGAGGATGTGACTCACCAACGAACATAACACGACTTGACACCTCACTTGATATGACACACAAGTTGATGTCAAGGTCCGCTAGCCACTAACCCTGAGTTACTCGACAAGATTAAATAAGAGTGTAAGGGGTATGGACTTAGAGAGGATTGTCTCACAAGAACAGAGTATTCAATATTAAGATTTAAGTTGTCTCCGACTTATAAGAGAAAAGGACTATTTATAGTAAGTCCTCAGGGCAGTGTTACAAATAAAGAAATTACAAGAAAGTATTTACAAAAAGGGGATTCCTAGTATATACGAAAAGGGTAAAAAGGACACTAAACCAAAAATGGAAAAGTAGTTAAATGTCAGACGAGGTGGATACTTGGTAGTGCAGCATTAGTCCTGTACAAATATTCTCTAAGTACAGCAGGCGAGAAGGGTCAAAATGTTACGACACTAAAGGGGTCGGGACGAGAGAGATGGCGGTATGCCGAGAGAAAACTACTCAACTGTTTAAGTGAGTCTTTCATCACTCGGCAAGAGATTCTTGGCGGTAAGAGATTCTTGGCAGCAATTTGTTGAAGTACTCAGTATAGCGTCCTTAATAAGGGAATGGTCGACATCATCACTACCGAGTGAACAGATTAACGTATGACAATGTAGGGAGCTCAAGGAGTTCAACCACCTTTCTTTGATATATAGTTTCTCGTCATCAGTAGGTTGCCGAGAGAGAATTCTTTAAGAGAGGGATTGGAGGCCTTGGACGTGTGCACTAGTAATGGGACCGTTGGCTGGTAGTGCATCAGTTTCCTAGGGTTGTTGAAGATTTACCCTCAAATCATGGCCTTCGTCATCATCAAGCACATAAGGAGTTATGTCGGTGATGTTGAATGTGGTGGATACGTCGAAACCTTCGAGTAACTCAATCTTATAGGCATTATCGTTAAAGCACCTTAGGATCTTATAAGGTCCATCCACTCTGGGTGATAGTTTGTTCTTTCTCTTGCTAGGGAAGTGATCTTTACTAAGATGGATCCAGACAAGGTCCCTAAGAGCATAAATGATTCGTTTCCTTCCACGGCTTCTCATTTCCTTCTATCGAGCCACAATTTTGGTCAATTGCTTAGCAATTCTTTGGTGTAAATTGTGAAACTCGTCGATATGCTACAAGCCGAATTTACTTTTCCCTTGTGTAAACGAACTGTTAACTAAGTCTAAGGTTAGGTTCAGGTTAAGTCCATAAACAACCTCAAACGGTGATTTTCTAGTAGAGTTGTGAGTTGAGCGACTGTACGCAAATTCAATGATTAGTAGGCATATATCCCAGTCACGAAAGTTCTTTCCAACAATGGTACGTAGGAGGTTACTGATGGTTCTGTTAACTACATTAGTTTAGCCAACTGTTTGAGGGTGGCAAGAGGTACTGAACAGGAGCTTAATGTTAAGTTTCCTCCATAGGGTTTTCCAAAAGAAGCTCGTGAATTTCAAATCACGGTCAAACACAATACTTCTTGGCACTCCATGGAGTCGCATAATTTCCTATAAAAAGAGGTTAGTGATGAATAAAGCATCATTAGTCCTGTAGCAGGGAATGAAGTGGCCCATCTTGCTGAACCAATCGACCACTACCATGATTGAATTGTGTCTTCTTGGCATATGGGGAAGGCTGAGCATGAAATCCATGCTTATATTGATCCATGGCCACTCGAGAATTGGCAGGAGCGTGTATTCTCCATAGGGCTCTCTCCTCCCTTTAGCATACTTACACGCCTTGCACCCTTTCAGTATTCAGTGCATATCCCTCATCATCCTAGGCTAGTAAAAATGCTCCTTCAATATCTTAATCATTCTCTTTTCCCTAAAATGGCCAGCCAGACCCCCGACATGAGGTTCTCAAACCAGTAGCTCCCTTGCAAAACTACCCCACACGTACATCTGCTTGCCCTTCATCAAGAACCCCTCACTAAAGTAGAATCTATCCATAGCTCCTCTATCACTGCACTTAGCTACTAAAGGCCCAAAATGTAGGTCATGCTCATATCGATCAGGTAGAGTGCCAAATCCAAACACTTTAGCTTGTAACCTTGTGATGAGGGTATGATGACAAGAAAGTGCATTAGCTACTGTATTAGTGCTTCCCTTCTTATACCTGATGACATAGTAAAAGGTCTTCAGGAACTTAACCCACTTAACGTGACACTAAGAAAGCTTCTACTACCCACGAAGATGCTTGAGTGATTCATGAATAGAATAGATGATGAATTCTCTCAGCAATAGGTAATGCTACCAGTTCTAAAGTGTACGGACAAGAGCATAGAACTCCTTGTCGTAGGCTAAGTAATTCAAGGTAGCACCTCGAAGTTTTTCGCTAAAGTAGACAATGGGTCAATGCTCATACATAAGTACAACACCAATGTCGACACCAGATGCATCACATTTAACCTCAAAAACCTTCTCAAAATCTAGTAAGGCAAGTACTGGAGCAGACGTCAATTTACACTTCACATCTTCAAAACTCCTTTGAGCCTTTTCTGTCCATTTAAGCTCAACATTCTTCTTGGTCAATTCAATCAATGGCGTAGTTATAGAGTTGAAGTTCCGGATAAATCTTCGATAGAAAGAGGCTAGGCCATGGAAGCTCCTTACTTCGGCTACACTTGTCGGCGTAGGCCACTCATTAATAGCCTTGACCTTTCCCTTATCAATGCAAACTCCACTCCTTGAAATGACATATCCGAGGAATACAACCTCGCTCTAATAGAACATGCATTTTTTCAAGTTGCCGAATAATTTCTCGATACGAAGTATGTTAAACACCAATCTCAAATGTTCGATATGAACAAGAAGGTCAATATTGTAGACCAAAACATTGTCAAAATAAACCACAACACATTTGCCTATCAATGCTCGAAGTACATGATTCATGAGTTGCATGAATGTACTTGGCACATTAGTTAAACCAAATGGCATAACCATTCACTCAAATAGACCATCCCGAATCTTAAAGGCTGTTTTCCATTCATCTCCTAGTTTCATTCGTATTTGATGATAGCCACTCTTTAGATCTATTTTCGAAAAGATTCGTGCACTATGCAACTCATTGACTATGTCATCTAACTACAAGATCGAGTATCAGTACTTAATAGTAATCTTGTTGATGGTACGGCTGTCAATGCACATCCTCCATGATCCATCTTTCTTTGGTACTAGCATAGCTAAGATGGTACATGGGCTCATGCTCTCACGGACATATTCGAGATCCACCAACTCATCAACTTGCCTTTTCAGCTCGATTAACTATTCAGGATTGAGTCTATAGGCAAGTCGATTTGGCAAGGCTACTCAAAGTTGAAGATCAATGTAATGCTTAATTCCTCTCAAAGGAGGTAATCCTTTCAACATCTCGGATGGAAATAGGTCAGCAAATTCCTAATGTAGTTGCAACACTTTAGTAGGTAAGTTTTCAACCTCTCTAATCTCTAGGAGTCTCTTGACCAAGAAGAGTACATAGTCCTCAAGTTTGACATCTCGTGTAAACTGAGCTCGGGAAATCACTAAGGACTTCCATTGTAGAGATCTTTCAACCTTTTCTTGGGCTTCTTGCACTTCCTTAGGACTCATTGGCGTCAATATAACTTTCTTCCTGTCCTTTTGAAACATATAGGTGTTTTTATACCCATCATATAACACCCTTAAGTCAAATAGCTACGATCGGCCAAGTAATATGTGGAATGCACACATGGGTAGGACGTCACACAGTACCTCGTCCCTATATCTCTCACTAATTGTAATCGACACCCTCACTTGCTCAGAAACGTATAATCCTCCTCTTTCGTTCAGCCAGTGAATCTTGTACAGTTTGGTGTATGGAAGAGTTGGCAATTTCATGGCCTTAACTACACCTTGTGTGATGACGTTGGTATAGCTCTCTCCATCAATGATCACAGCGCATAGCTTACCATTCACCCAACAATTTGTATGAAAGAGGTTCTCTCTCTACTCATTCTTATTAGACACTAAAGTATTGAGAGATCACCGAACAACAAAGCAATACTCGACACCGCCCTTAGGGGGTATCTCAACTCCCAAATCTTCCTCAAATTCTTCCAGCATCTGATCGGTTGCCACTTCTTCCTCTCCTTCACTTACACTTTCTACTTCAAACTGGGGCTTATCTCCCTTGATGATCATGACTTGGTAGTTTAGACATTGACTAGCCATGTGTTTATAGCCAAGACACTTAAAACATTTGATTTCTTGGGTTTTCCATCTTAAGCTCTGACCCTGGTCTCTTCGAATCTCAGGTTCCTCGATCTTGCTCTTACCTCGACCCTCGTCTGGTCGGCTCGGCATATGACCATGGTGTTCAACCTCAAATTTGTTTGATGCCCTATGACTCCCTGCTTGACTCAGCAGGCCATTCCTACTCGGCATCATGGTTCTGCTACTTGGCATTTGGCTAGTTTGGCTTCATTGTTTCCTTTCAACTCTTTAGGCTACATAGATGGTTTCATCCAGAGTTGTAAGGCTCTACAATTCTTTGACATGACCAATCTTAGCTTGGAGTCCTGACATGAACCATACTATAGTTCGAGTCTCAGGCTTGTCGACATCACATCGTATCATGAGCAACTAAAACTCTCAGACATAGTCATCTACTGATCTGTTACCCTGCCTCAAGTCTTAGAGTCGTCGGAAAGTGTCTTACTCATAGTGTTTGCGAACAAACTTACTTCTCAGAACTCTCTTCATCTCATTCCATGTTCGGACTTTGCATTAAGCCCTCAGACAAACATTCTATAGCTTCTTCCACTACATTGCCACATACCTAGGAAATTCTAACACGACCACCCTAATGTGGACAGCATCTTCATAATTGTAGAAGTCGAATATCTTTTCAATCTTCTCTTCCCAATCGAAGTAGTCATCAATACTACTAGACCCGTTGAAGCTCGAAATCTATACTTTAAGATGCTCGGCACCTCTTGGCGCTCTAAACTTATGCTCATCCATCCCATCTTACTGGTCTTCTTCCTCTTTGTACTCTTCCACTTCATCTAACTTTAACCTTCTTCTCGTGACTATATTGGCATGTCACGATAGTACTTGGTTCACAAGAAAGGCTTCTAGAGCTCACTCATTCATCTGCCTCCTCGGCCTATCTCTCGTTTCTCAACCCTGCTCAATTACTCTTTCACATGGCCCAGCCTCTAAGATCCTGTTTACTAAGAAAGCTAAGTTGGCCACAATAGCAGCAAGATTTTATATCTCCTCATTAGTAATACATGGTGTTTGTTGGCTAACTTGACCATATCCATGAGCATCACTCTCAACGTCGTGAATCTCTCCTTATATACTAGGGTTTGACATTCTCAATATAAGCTTCAGTAAGGATACTTCATGCAAATGCTTTCTACACACAAATATCTCGAATAGTAAATACAACAGACTAACACTACATAGCTCTTGGTCTCAACCTCAAGCTTTGATACTAGAAATATATGGTGTGCCTAGGAGCTCAATTATCATTAGGACCTACCGGGATAAAATTGAACTGAAATGGGTTCCTCGAGATATCGAAGAAAATTAGAAGGAAACGGTCCACAATTGAACAAAAGTAGCTGACATGAAGCTACTCAGAGGATGTGACTCACCAACAAACACAACATGACTTGACACCTCACTTGATATGACGCATAAGTTGATGTTAAGGTCTACCCGCCACTAATCTTGAGTTTCTCGGTAAGATTAGATAAGATTGTAAGGGGTATGAACTTGGAGAAGATTGTCTCATAAGAATAGAGTATTCAGTATTAAGATTTAAGTTATCTCCGACTTACAAGAGAAAAGGACTATTTATAATAAGTCCTTGGGCAATGTTACAAATAAAGAAATTACAAAAAAGTATTTACAAAAAGGAGATTCCTAGTACATACGAAAAGGATAAAAAGGACAACAAACCAAAAATGGAAAAGTAGTTAAATGTCAAACGAGGTAGATAGTTGGCAATGCAGCATTAGTCTCGTACAGATATTCTCTGAGCACAGCAGGTGAGAAGGGTCAAAATGTTACGGCACTAAAGGGGTCGGGATGAGAGAAATGATGGTATGTCGAGAGAAAACTACTCAGTTGTTTAAGTGAGTCTCTTAGCACTCGGCAAGAGATTCTTGGCAGCAGTTTTTTGGAATACTCGGTATAGGGTCCTCAATAAGGGAATGGTCGGCATCATCACTATTGAGTATACAGATTAACGTATGACAATCTGGGGAGCTTAGGGAGTTCAACCAACTTTCTCTGATGTATAGTTTCTTGTCATTAGCAGGTTTTCGAGAGAGAATTCTTCGAGAGAGGGATTAGAGGTCTCAAAGTCATGCACGAGTAATGAGACCACTGGGCAGCAATGCATCAGCCACCAACATCCCAAACTCCAACCACCATTAAAACTACCTCCATTAGCTAAGGCATCAAGTCTACCCCCCGCCCCATCTCCAATTTGAAACACACAAAACACTCTTTACCCCTTCGTTTTGGCTACTAGAATAGTCTGAACCGACCTCTATCGCCGTTGTTGCTATTGAAGACATTGGAGCTCGACCCAAATCTAAAGTCTAACTTAAATATCAAACCCAAGATCCACACGCCATGTTTGCTGTCCGGTTCGACCTTATCCATTTGAATTCTTCTATTTTATTTTTCGGTTTTCTTTTTATTTTTTTTATTTTTATTTATTTCTTTTTTTAATGTAAATGTAAATTGTATTGTAAATGTAAATAAAAAAAAAAGGGAACAAAAGAAGAAAAAAAAGGAAGAAAAAAGAAAGAAAAGAAAAAAAGTAGTTTATTTATTTATTTCTTAGATAAGATAGAATAAAAAATAAAATAATATATAAATAATGAAAATAAAAATAAGTAAATAAGGTAATGAATAAAAATTGTTTTTTAACACTTAAAAAAATAAAGTTTTCAAAAATAAAATAAGTAAATAAATAGACCCTTTACAAATCAAGACTATTTTTAGATTTTCAAAAAATAAAAATAAGATTAGGGCTTTCTTTTAGAAAAATTTCTTTAAATAAATTGAATAAGATAAAAAGTAAAGCCAATCTCTTTTCAAAAATTAAAATCAAATTAACCCATTAAATTTTTCATTAAAAGAACTACGTATGTTTGATCCCAAATAGCGGATATGTAAGTACTTATGGGGCGGCAATAAAAATAAAAAACCTAATTTTCCTTTTGTAGTTTAAATTACTTCATTTTTCAATTAGAGTAACTAATACTCTAGCTCTGTCTTTTAAAATTAAAAGGTGATTTTTAAGTTTAATTTTAAATTTGAAAAGTTAATAGTACCCGTAAGAGTTTAAAATTCTTAACCCCTAAATCCAGATCTCTTATTTTAAAACTGTTTTTCAAAATTAGTTTCTATTGAAAAACTAGTGGCTAAGTTATAACCAATCCACCTAATTGGTTATAACTTAACTTTTTTTTCCCGACTCTGATCGAGTGTTGACTTTAAAATGATTTCAAGATTTAAAGGAACCGATTTTCTTTAAACCTTAGTTGAAGGTTAGTATTGAATGGGTAAGGGTTTAATATTGATCGATTTAAAGAAGACTTGATTTTAGAAGAACAAGGAGGTGAAAAACCAAGCTCAACAATGGTGATGAACTGTCGACCAACGGTCTCATTACTCGCACACAACTCTAAGGATTCCAATCCCTCACTCAAAGAATTCTCTCTCGGCAATCTGCTGATGATGAGAAAGTTTACGCTAAAGGAATGTGGCTAAACACCTTTAGCTCCCCACATTGTCATATGTTGATCTATACACTTAATAGTGATGATGTCAACCATTCCCTTACTAAGGACACTGTACCGAGTAATCCAACCAACTATTGCTAAGAGGTTATTGCCGAATGATGAGTGACTCACTTAACGGCTGAGTAATTTTCTCTTGGCATGCCACCATCTCTCTCGTCCCTGCCCCTTCATTACAGCAACATCATGATCCTTCTCCTCTACTGTGCTCAAAGAATATTCGTAAGGGACTAATGTTGTACTATTACCTGTCTACCTCACCTGACATTGTACTACTTTTCCATTTTTGTCTTTTGTCCTTTTTACCCTTTTTTGTATGTACTAGGAATCCTTTTTTTATGTATATTTTCTTGTAAGTCCTTTATTTGTAATGTTGTTCTAGGGATTTACTATGAATAGTCCATTTCCCTTGTAAGTCCAAAAGAACTAGCATTTTAATACTGAATATTTTGTTCTTGTGAGACAACCCTCTCCAAGTCCATCTTTCATACACTCTTATCTAATCTTATCAAGTAACTTAGGATTAGCAGCGGGTAAACCTTGACATCAGCTTGTGCGTCATATCAAGTGAGGTATCAAGTCGCATTGTGTTTGTTGGTGAGTCACATCCTCCGAACAGCTTCACATCTGTTACTCTTGTTCGTCTGTAGACAATTTACCTCTAATTTTCTTCGATATTTTGGAGGACCCATTTTAGTTAGATTTTCCATGATAAGTCTTAATGATAACTAAGCTTTTAGGTGCCATGATAAATCCTAGTGATAACTAAGCTCTTAGGCACAACTTATAATTTTCTAGTATCAGAGCTTAAGGTTGAGACCAAGAGTTGTATAATGATAGTCAATCTGCTCTTCGAGATACTTATGTGTGTGTCGAAAGTATCTGAGTGTAGTGTCTTTATCAAAGCTTTGTGTTGAGAATGCTAAACCCTAGTGTACAGTGAGAGATTTATGATGTCGAGAGTGACGCTCATGGTTGTAGTCTAGTTACCTAATAAACACTATGTACTACTAATGAGCAGATACAAGATCTTGCTATTATTATGGTGTTGTGGTCTAGTTACCCAATAAACACTATGTACTACTGATGAGCATATACAAGATCTTGCTATTATTGTGGCTAACTTAGCTATCTCAGTAAATGGGTCTTAAGACTGGACTACATGAGAAAGTTGTTGAGTAGGGTTGAGAAATGAGAGATAGGCTAAGGGGCAAGATGAATGAGCAAGCTCCAGAAGCCTTTCTAGTAAACCAAGCACCACCGTGATGTGCCAACAGAGTTGCAAGGAGAAGTTTAAAGTTGGACAAAGTGAAAGAGTACAAAGAAGAAGAAGAAGACCAATGTGTTGGGATTGATGAGCATGAGTTCAGAATGTCAAGAGGTACCAAACATCTTAAGGTACAAATTCCGAGCTTCAACAAGCTTGGTAGTGCTAATAACTACCTAGATTAGGAAGAGAAGATCAAAAAGATATTCGACTTCTATGATTATGAAGATGCTATCCGCATTAGAGTGGCCGTGTTAGAATTTTCTAGATATATGGCGATGTAGTGGAAGAAGATATAGAATGTTCATCGAGGACCCAATGCGGGGCCTGAATATAGAACGAGATGAAGAAAGTTTTGAAAAGTAGGTTTGTTCCCGAACACTACGAATAAGATACTTTTTGACAACTCCAAGACTTGAAGCAAGGTAACAGATCTGTAGACAACTATGTCCAAGAATTTCAGTTGCTCATGATACGATGTGATGTCGACGAGCTTGAGACCTGAACTATAGCACGGTTCATCTTTAGATTAAGGGCTAAGATTGATAACATTGTGGAGCTATAGAGCCTCACAACTCTAAATGAAACCATTCGTGTAGCCTAGAGAGTTGAAAGGCAACAGCAAAACTAGGTTAGTCGAATGTCGAGTAATCAAACACTAATATCAAACAAGAATGGCCTACTGAGCCGAACAATGAATGATAGAGTTTCAAACAATTCTAAGGTGGAATGCTAAGGTCACATGCTGAGCTGATGAGATGAGGGTCGAGGTAAGAGCAAGACTAAGGAGCCTAAGATCTAAAGAGACTATAGTCAGAGTTCAAGGAGAAAAACCCGAGAAATAAAATGTTTTAAATGCTTTGGCTATGGATATGTTTCGAACTGCTGAGTTATGACCATAAAGGGGGATAAGCCCTAGTTTAAAGTAGAAAGTACGAGTGAAGGAGAGGAAGAAGTAGCAATCGATTAGATACTAGAAGAATTTGAGGAAGATCCCAATGCCAAGATATCGCCTAAGGGCGAAGCTGAGTATTACTTTCTAGTTCAACAATCTCTCAATACTTTTGTGGTTAACGAAAATGAGCAAAGAGAGAACCTCTTTCATATAAATTGCCGAGTGAATGGCAAGCTATGCGTTGTGATCATTGACGGAGGGAACTGTACCAACATCATCGTACAAGGGGTATTTAAGGCCATGAAATTGCTAACTCTTCCACACCTTAATCCGTATAAGATTCATTAGCTGAATGAGAAAGGAGGACTATACATTTTTGAGCAAGTTAGAGTGCCGATTGCTATTAGTGATAAGTACAAGGATGAGGTGCTGTGTGATGTCCTTCTTATGTGTGCATCTCACATATTACTTGGCTAACCATGGCTATTTAACTTGAGAGTGTTATACGATGGGTATAGAAACACCTACATGTTTCAAAAGGACAGGAAGAAAATTATATTGATACTTATGAGTCCTAAGGAAGTGCAAGAAGCCTAAGAAAAGCTTGCTAGATCTCTGTAGTGGAAGTCTTTAGTGATTTCCCGAGCTCAGTTTGCACAAGAAGTTAAGGCTAAGGACTATGTGCTCCTTTTAGTCAAGAGATTCTTAGAGGTTAGAAAGGCCATAAACTTACCTACCAAAGTGTAGTAATTACTTCATGAATTTGACGACCTCTTCCTTGCCGAGATGCTAAAAGGTTTGCTTCCTTTGAGAGGAATTAAGCATTGCATCAACCTCCATCAAGGGGCTACCTTACCAAATCGACCCACTTATAGGCTCAATCTAGAGTAGGTAACTGAACTGAAGAAGCAGGTAGATGAGTTAGTGGATTACAAATATGTCCATGAAAGCATAAGTCCTTGTGTCGTATCCATTGTACTCATGCCGAAAAAGGATAGAATGTGGTAAATGTGCATTGACAGCTAAGCTATCAATAAGAACACTATCAAATACCGATACCTGATCCCATGGCTTGTTGAGTTGCACAATGCCTGTATCTTTTCTAAGATTGACCTGAAAAGTATCTACTACCAAATATAGATGAGACTTGGCGATGAACGGAAGATAGCCTTTAAGATAAGGGATGGTCTGTTCAAATGGTTGGTGATGCCGTTTGGACTAACTAATGTACCAAGTAACTTTATGTGGTTGATGAATCATATACTAAGATCATTGATCAACAAATGCGCTGTGGTTTATTTTGATGATATTCTGGTCTACAATGCCGACCTCCTCGTTCATGTCAAACATTTGAGATTGGTGTTGAACATGCTCTGTATCGAAAAATTATTCAATAACCTAAAGAAATATACGATCTGTCAAAGTGAGGTTGTATTCCTCGGATATGTCATTTCAAGAAGTAGAGTTCGAGTTTATGAGGAAAAAGTTAAAGCTATTAATGAGTGGCCTACATCGACTAGTGTTATTGAAGTTAGGAGCTTCCATAGCCTAGCCTCATTCTATTGGAGATTTATCCAAAACTTCAGCTCCATAACTGCATCATTGACTGAATTGATCAAGAAGAACGTTGAGTTTAGATGGATAGAAAATGCTTAGATGAGTTTTGAAGATGTGAAGATTAAATTGACGTCTACTCTAGTACTTACCCTACTAGATTTCGAGAAGGTTTTTATAGTTGAATGTGATGCATCTGGTGTCGACATTGGTGTTTTCCTTATGCAGGAGCACTAACTTATTGCCTACTTCAGCGAAAAACTCTAAGGTGCTACCCTGAATTACTCAGCCTACGATAAGGAATTCTATGCCCTTGTTCGTACACTCTAGAATTGGCAATATTATCTCTTACTGAGAGAATTCATCATCTATTTAGATCATGAATCTCTTAAGCATCTTCGCAGGCAACAAAAGCTTTCTGGGTGTCATGCTAAGGGGGTTAAGTTCTTGGAGACCATTTGCTATGTCATCAAATATAAGAAGAGAAGCACCAACACAGTGGTTGATGTACTTTATCACCGTCATATCGTCATCACAACGTTATAAGCTAAGGTGCTTAGATTCGACACTTTACCTGATCAATATTAGCATGACCCACATTTTGCACTCGTAGTAGCCAAGTGCAGTACTAGAGGAGTTGTGGAAAGGTTATACTTAAGTGAGGGGTTCTTGATGAAAGGTAGGAGATTTGTGTACCAAGTGGTTCTACAAGGGAGCTACTAGTTTGAAAAGTCCATGCTAGGGGTCTGGTTAGCCATTTTAGGGAAAAGAGAACGATTGAGATATTGAAGGAGCACTTTTATTGGCTTGGGATGATAAAGGATGTGCACCCGATACTTAAGAGGTGCAAGATGTATAAGTATGCAAAAGGGAAGAGAGAGCCCTATGAAAAATATAGACCCCTACCAATTCTCAAGCGGTTGTAGACTAATCTAAGCATAGATTTCATGCTTGGCCTTCCCCACATACTGAGAAGACATGATTCAATCGTGGTGGTGGTTGATCGATTTAATAAGATGGGCCACTTCATTCCTTGCCACAAAACTAATGATGTTTTATTCATCACTAACCTCTTTTTATAGGAAATAATGCGACTACATGGAGGGCTGAGAAGTATTATGTCCGACCATGATTCGAAATTCACTAGCTTCTTTTGGAAGACCTTATGGAGGAAACTCGACACTAAGCTCTTATTCAGTACCTCTTGCTACTCCTAGAAAAACGGCCAAACTAAAGATGTTAATAGAACCATCAGTAATCTCCTGCACGCTACTATTGGAAAGAACTCTCATGATTGGGATTTATGCCTGTCTATCATTGAATTTGCCTACAATCGCTCAACTCACAACTCAACCAGAACATCATCATTTGAGGTTGTTTATAGATTTAACTCAAACCTACCTTTGTATTTAATTAATAGCCTGACTACATAAGGGGAAAGTCAATCTAACCTACAACATGTCGAGAAGTTCTAAAGGTTACATTGGAAGATTGCCGAACAATTGGCCAAAACTGTAGCTCGACAAAAGGAAGTAAGAAATCGTAGAAGGAAGTGAGATGTTTATACTCCTAAGGACCTTGTCTAGGTCTATCTTAGCAAGGAGCACTTCGCTAGTAGAAGAACCAATAAACTATCTCCCAGAATAGATGGACCCTATAGCATCCTAAAGCACATTAATGATAACGCCTATTAGATTGAACTATCCGAAGGTTTTGGTGTACCTACCTCCGTCAATGTTACCGATTTGACTCCCTATGTGCCCGATGATAACAAAGACCAAGATTTCAAGGCAAATCTTCAGTAACCCTAAGGAACTAATGAACTGCTGACCAATGATCCCATTACTTACACACGGCTCTAAGGACTCCAATCCCTCATTCAAGGAATTCTCTCTTGGCAACCTGTTGATGATGAGCAAGTTTACGTTAAAGGAATATGGCTGAACTCCTTGAGCTCCCCATATTGTCATACATTGATTTATATACTCGAGAGTGATAATGTGACCATTCCCTTACCGAGGACCCGACCAAATGCTGTGGAGAGGTTCTTGCCAAGTAACGAGAGACTCACTTAATGGCCAAGTAGTTTTCTCTTGGCATGCCACCATCTCTCGTCCTGACCCCTTTATTGCTGTAACATCTTAATCCCTTTCGCTTGCTCCACTTAGAGAATATTCATACGGGACCAATGTTGCAATGTCACCTGTCCACCTCATCTAACATTGTACCACTTTTCTATTTTTGTCTTTTGTCATTTTTAACCTTTTTTTCATATATACTAGGAATCCTCTTTTTGTATATACTTTTTTGTAATTACTTTATTTGTAATGTTATCTTAGGAACTTACTATGAATAGTCTCTTTCCCTTGTAAGCCGAAAAGAACTGGCATTTTAATACTGAATATTCTGTTCTTATGAGACAATCCTCTCTAAGTCCATCTTTTATACATTCTTATTTAATCTTGTTGAGCAACTTAGGATTAGTGGCAGGTAGACCTTGACATCAACTTATATGTCATATCAAGTGAGGTGTCAAGTCATGTTGTGTTCACTGGTGAGTCACATCTTCCAAGTAGCTTCACGTTAGCTACTCTTATTCATCTGTAGACCATTTCCCTCTAATTTTCTTCAATATTTCAAAGGACTTTTTTTAGTCAAATTTCCTACAATAAGTCTTAGTGATAACTACGCTCCTAGGTACACCAAACGATGATGTTGAGTTTGTAACTATAGACTTACAAACTACTTAATATCTTTACTAAGCCATTGGAGAAAAACTAGTTTAAATTTATTTGAAATGAAAGTGGCTTGTGTAATCCATTTAATTAATTCTATTGTGCTATAAACAAACTTCTATAACAATTTTGCAACATTTACCTTCATATATTACTTTTTAAACTTTACGTAATTGAATGTTTTGGTTTGGTAGCTATTGAAAAGGATCTTATGATTCCTAAAAAGGAGATATATTTAAAATTGAATCATGGAATGAATGTGAGACCCTGTAAAATTAGCTGTAGACCTTGCAATCGAACAATTCGAAATTGGATGTAAAACTTAAGGCAATCGAGAAGATTCCAATTAAACCTAAATTTTGCAACAAGATTAAAAAAGTTAATAAAAGCAACCCTATGAACTTAGATTTAGGAAAATAAAATAATAATATAGTTAATTGTTGAATATAATTACATTGTTTATTATTTATTGAAAACGTATGAAATGAGTTCCAACAATTAACAAACCATTGAATATGTATTTATGTTAAATTTATTATATATGTACTAATATATAGCTATAATTACCTAATATCTAATTATTAACTAAAATAAGCTAAATAAATTAGGGAAAAATAATAAAAAATGTGGATAAAACATTGTAACAACATGATAATTAGTTATTTAAGGCATGGCAAAGCAAGATGGTTCTTAGGAGTAATTAAACTAAAGTTTAGACACATTGGTATATATATAATGGAGGAATTAGGACACATGTGACCTAAACAAGTTTTCTATTGCCCCTTACTACATTATTTACTCCATTATAGAAGTTCATTTCCACAAATTTAAGACTTAAGAACATTTAGAGGAAATTTAATTAAAAATAAGTGTAAACCTAAGCTAATTAAGGTTCATAGGTGTAAGTGCATTCTGGAATAGGGCCATTACCACCACCACTAGAAGGGAAAAACTATGCCTAAATGGGCCAACATACTTCTGTTAGCCATTGGTAGTAGAAGCTTCGATCGCCAATAAGTGGTTAAATTTACTTTGATTTTTAAAAATTCACTAAAAATACTAAATTTTATTAGAAAATTATGGAAAAAAATTTTCCAAAGCATTTTTGTAAGTAGCTTCTACAAAAAAATGATATTTTGTTAAAATCATGTGTCTAAGTATATTGCCCTTACAAAATTACTAAATCCAAGCCACTTTTGAAGCTATTTTTAGATACCCTAATGATATTGTTTCTACTCCAACATTTTTTTAGAAGTTACTTATAATATATATTGAATTGCTATGAAGAGATTCTTATGAAAACTATTTCTCAAAATTTTATTAATTTTTAGGCCTATAAATTCTACTTAATTACCTTTTCAAAAAGTTGAATTTATAATTCTTAAAGGATTTTTGGATGGAATATGATTTTAATTGATTTTGGTTATAATTTGATGTGGAATGGTGATATGGGATTGATTATGAGTGATGGAAGTGCTAGATTTGGAGTAAATGGAAGTTGTAGTGAAATTATTAAAAAATGTAATTGGGGCCACTTAAATGTTATGATGAGATAAATTTTCTTGAGACATGAAATGAAATTGAAGTTGTACTTGATGTTTGGTTACTGATCTTTAGTGGAAATGAGTTAAGGTTATGGAAATTTAATTAAAATATGGAACATGTGCAAAATCAGAGGATAAATTGGAGGCTTTTAGGTAAATGTTACAATAGGAGCTTATTTAGAGGTTGAATCAAAGATCACTTAAATGCGATTATTAGCTCAGTTGGACCTAGAGAATAGGTCAGAGGACATCTCAAGGACTTTGAAATAAACTATACTCAAGAGATGTTTCAGAGGATAGTTCAAATGACAAATTAGAGGATAACATAAAAAAGAACTTAACAATAAGTGCCTTTTAAAACTTGAACACTTAGGTATGATAACTCTTTAGACCTAGCTTAACATGACGTTATACTAAGAACCATAAATAAGAATAATGATATCTCATACTATTAAAACTTTTGGTAAAGGAATGTACCCAATTGCACCCGATTTAACAATGAGTGGTCCAAGATAATGAGCAACAAGGAATTTGGTTAAGTTAGGACCAATGTATAATTGCATTTTAGAGTACTATTTAACAATACTTGGTTAAATTATATTGCAATTTGCTTTGCTGGAATGTGAGTTGATGGATTGTTTGGTCACCCCTATTTAGAACTAAATTATAATGGACCTATAATTAACTAAACATACATTTACAACCCTTTAGGGGACTATTAGGATTCTTTAACCAAATTCTGACCCCTTCGAAAGTAAAAGCCAAAATGATCCCTTCTTCACCCTTAGTCGAACTAAGTGACATGAAAAGAGGTCATGGAAAAGTTGAAAATGCTGGTTTAATGGTAATTACGAGAGGCTCTCTATTGCATAAGGCTTGGTTTGGTTGTAAGGGCATCATGGCCTATGGAACTCTTTGAAACATAGATTAGAGCGGGTATGATTTCTCTAATTTCATAATGGATCGAACAATGGATGACATTTATTTTATCGTATTACATCAATTTAATTACTTAGTAACCCTGATTGTGCTTATTATATATGCTTATATCTTCATCCCACTTATTGAGTAATTGGTTGCCTACATTCTAATAGATCTTTTTATAGGTACAAGCTAGTAGTACATGGGATGGGGAGTGAAGAATAAACTGAAGACCTACTTGGAGTTATAGAGCTTTTAGAATCCTTTTCTTTTGCTTCTTTTTGGTTAAATGTATATAAGTATGTATAAAGTCATTTGGAAAATCAAATAGGCCACCCTAGACAACTTAGCCATTTCAATTTTTGGTTGTAAATTTTATGGTTATAAACTAATAGCAAAACCAATATATTATGTAAGTAAATTCTAATAAGCGAGCTTTAAAAGTGTAAATTTTAAGGGCTTTTGTAGGTTAAATATTCATTATGTGTTGAGTTGTATGCTTTAAAGCAAGTTAATTGTGATTGCCCTATGTAAACTAAGTTTAACATAGCAATTGCAATGTATCTCAACATAGTTTACACAATGGGACTATTGCAGCTCTGTAGCTTTTAGGTATGACATTGATTATGCATTTCGAAATGGTCATAAAGATTTTGTATAAAGTGGTCTTAAGTTGTCTGTTACCAAAAAAAGGTAGCTTTACATCTAACAAGAAAAGATGCTTATCTTAGCTTTGCCATTTATAAGAGATAACCTACAAATTTGGTAAGATATACAATCAAACACATTTATTGGAACAAGAGACATAGGCCACATGGTTTTATTATCATAAAACTCATGGAGTTCAAGAATATGAAGTTACCTGATAGAAATGTGTAACCAGTTGAAGTGACGTATAGATAAGGTGAATCTGAATCATATGGGTATATGTATGTGAAAACATTTCAAATTCAAATGATGGAGCCAATTATGTGCATCCATCATTTAAGAAAAGGAATTTCAATGTATTAAATTGCTTGCAATTGCTTAAGGGGAGACCTTAGAAGAGATGGAACAAAAGAAGGATAATAAAGATTGAGAGATAAGGGCAGTTGATTAGGAAGTAAGAAAGAGGAAAGGGAAGATGCTTAAGACTAAACAATCCAACAAATAGCCTAAGTTGACTCTCATAGTTGAGATAGAACAAAAGGTCTAAGAACCTACTAAATTGGAACTTCTCTCCTAAGTGGTAGATCAATTTACAATTAAAGGAGAGACAAAAGATCTAACTCAGAATATTGAAGAAAAGGGTGAAGATAAAATTCATGGAACTGACCCCAAAGATCTTAAGCCTATTTCTAGCCTACTTGGAAACATTTTAAATGAAAATAAAAAATAAATTAAGATTCTAATAGTTGCTGGTTAAGAGGCTATGGTTGAGGTTCTTAAGAAGCACTTAGATGTAAACTTTGTTAATTTGGTCAATTTATGGGAAGGTTATAATCAAACAATTGAGAAAGAAAGTGTGAAAATCAAGAATGATGGAGGGTTAAATCTTTTCTCTAAAGTGAAGCTTCTCAAGGACTACATCAAGCAATTAAACACTTGTGTAGATATTCTAGATGATAGTGCTCAACAAGTATACTAAGTTATTACTCGACCTCTCAATTTTGATCCCTTATCGTCATTTCCACCAACTTATCTACTAACATCTTCCACCCAATCAACAAGGCGTTAGTTCTGTTTTTCTATCTTATATCTATCTTAGATATTTCAGTAGTTTCTTATGATTTCTATTATTTCTAGACATGTTTAATTCTGTATTTCCTACGTTTTAAGAAATGTTTTGAAGTTTCATGTTATTTTAGTAATGTTTAGTTTTATCATTTTTTTCTCTATGTCTTATCCTTTTATTTTATTTTTACGGCTAACAAAAAGGGGAAGAGGTAGCAAAGAAAAATATATTGATCAATTAATCTTATAATGGTTAAAATATAGATAGTAGGAAGAAATATAAGGTGAACTTGAAATTAAAATATTGATATTGTATTGTATTTGAAATTTAATATGATATTACAAAATATTTCTCAAAATGTTTTGTTATTATCAAAAGGGGGAAGAATATTGAATATCTTGAATACATGTTTTGATGATAACAAATATTAAACTATCTAGGTTGAATTAAAATTGTTCTTGGTAAGTTAGAAGATCTCATAAAGAACAATTTGAAGTCTATTTATGACTTAGAAGCTTAGATAAAAGCAATGGTTATAACTCTGTGAAGATTATTGATACTTAGAAGCTTCATTAGAAACAACAAGAGCAAAGGCAAATTTACAAAGAAGTAGCTAGATGAAGACATAGAAGCTTACTTAGAAGTTTTATACTAAAAAACACATAATACATTATAAGAAGCTGCTACTACTTAGAAGAAGAATTAGAAGTAAGTTCAATGAAGCTTAGAAGCTGATTATAAGATGACAGAAGACTTAGAAGTAGCTTATAAGCTAGCAAGTGGAAGTCAAATTACTTAACCTCATTTGTTTTGCAGGTTAAGGCTCAACTCCACTAGTTAAATGTATTTAGGTAATACGTTTGACTTGTTCACTATTTAAGAAGGATTTAATTTTGAGATTATATAAAAGAATCAAAAGACATCAAGGCAAGGGTATCTATGCATAATGTAAGTAAACTTTATGCCATTTGTTTAAAGTAATAAAAAGGGGATTCATTTACGAAAATTTTTCAAATTTAGATAAGCAACCAATTCAACCTCCCCTCCCCCCTGATTGTTTTAAAGGGACCAACTATTAAACTTTATGGAAGTAACATAAGAACTTATTTGACAAACATCTATTAATAACTCATATGATCTAATAATGATTATTACATGTTATCCATTTCTAAAAAAGTATATGTACTGCTTATGAAGGGAGGCTTTTAAGTTATCCCTTCACTATACCACCTTTAAGCTTGCTAAGATTATCTATTCTACCTTTGTAATGCTCCCCAAACTATCATCTTCGCTTACCTAATAGTCATTTTATTCTACCTCTTTTCTATCCATATGAAGTACACGAGCACATGTTACATGCAGGTAATATTTATAGTAAACTGATTGCCTCTAAATAGAGCTTCTAGGTTTTACAATTTGTAAACCTATATTGTATCCTTTACTCAATTCTATAGGTAATTGTACCTATTGTTTCATATTGATGAGTATAAGGTTGTCTCCATTAGGAATGGATACAAACACTTATACTAATTAACCTTCCTATTATCTAGCAATCCAATTCATTAAGTGATTAATTATTAAAACTCTAAATTGCTATCTAAACTATACTAATCTACAAACTAATGCCACTAACACAATAATTACAAAAACAATTACTAATAGTATACTTAATAGGCAAACTTGCTTCATTGCTTAGCATAACATCACTGTTAATCTTATCCTAATGATTGTTATCTGCAAAAAATCACTAGTATGTAAGCATTCTTCTCAAAATTACTTATGTCTAATCCTAATTGTGTCTATTAGAATATCTTTTGAATTGACAGCTAACTCGGATCGCATTAATGATATATAATTTGTCAATTTCCCTAAGAATGTAGCAACTTTCCTAATAATATCTCTACTATCAGGAGTAAGGTGTTCTAATGAATTAAATCTATTCAATAGAATTGTCTCTCGATATATTCTATTGAAATCTAGCCTAAGTCAATATTGTGCACTACATCGTACTTATATTAATTAAGTTCAATTCATCAGGAATAACAAACATTAGGAAACTACTATTCCATGCACTTAATTATACTAAGCAAATGTAGTAAGTCCTAACATACTACTCACACATGATAAAACAATAGTATAAACTAACATAAATCATAGTTAAAAAGAAATAGAACAAGGAATTAGGAAAAACCCCTTTTTATTCCACTGTAGAAGTCTCAAAAATACACGAACGATAAAGTTCCGTTGGCTTTCTTGAGTATTTCTAGGAAGAGTACAATATACATTAATGATTGTACAGAAAAAAAAAAAAAAAACTGAACAAAACACAAAATGGTACAAATATGGATGAATAGGTATGCTTATGGGTTGGTGATGTAATGTTCTTGATGATATTGATTATGATGTAATTTTCTCTCATCTAAAAGTTGCAATATAGTTATACTTGACTTGTCAAAGAACTCGAAATATATCGCTTCAAGACACTACTTGATGTTAAAACATGTTTCACATACTAGTTCATGTGAAAAAGTTAAAGAGGAGTAATCATGTCGACTCCTATCACGACCATGACTCGGAGAGTAATTATCTCGAAAAACAAGATTCTACACCAATCACAACTGTGACTACGAACATGAAATCATCGTCACTTCATCACCTCTAATCACGGCTGTGATCAAGGGCGTGTGATCTTCCTGATAACCAATCACGAATTTGATTGATAGGGGGATCAACAAAACTTTCTTAATCATGGGCATGATTGAAGGCGTAATCAGTGCTGGTTATGCCGATCTTTCATTATCATGCTTGTGATGAAGTATATCTTGGTTTTACTTTGAGGTTTTCTTCTCCTCATGATCGTGATTGCATTGAAATTCATTGTTCTTTATGTAAACTTCATTTCCTTACTCTTTATTCATCTAAAATTAATATATTACATAATTAAGTACCAAAAACTTAAAAAATGAACACAATTAAGGTCAATTTGTGCCTAAATATGAATTAAAGTGTAGAGTAATTTACCCTTATCATAAATCCACTAACACATACATTATGACAAGTTCACTCGGTAAGGGTAATTTGCATAGCATGATGTTTTTGCAATAGAACTCTAATCAATAAAAAAGTTGTTTCTCATTTGTCATTATTAGTTGATCTCATATGGTTGTTAATTTATTAATGATAAACAACAAGACCAAAAGGATATGATTATGTACTTGCTATTATTGATGTTGAGTTTATAACTTAATAGTACGGATTTTGTGTCATTTAGTTCTATTTAGGTATGGTTATAAAGTAAAAAATATATGCATGACAATTAAGGAAAAAAATTATTTAAATAAAAGGTGCAAAAAGCCCTTAATGTTTACTTTCTTTTTATTTCAGTTCTTAACATTTCAAACTTTTTATATGAGTCATCAACATTTGTAAAAGTTTGTCGATAAGTCCTTTTAACTGGTAACATTAAATTATCAATTACACATTGACATGTATCAATATTCTATTAGTCTATATACTTTCTTACATAGATTATGTGATAAAATATTAAAAAATAACTATGGTATTAAAAAATAGCAAAACATATTAAAAATTAATGAAAATTTATAAAAAAAAACTAGGAAAATGAAGAAAAAAAATGAAAAAACTACAAAATTGAAAAAAACTAATATGATATACATAGCAATATATATATACCTATATGATTATAAATATGTATTAATTAATTCTAATATAAAAACTGGTCGGACCAGTGCTGGTCGG